>VZTG01003728.1:2564022-2807196 GCA_013397845.1 Melanocharis versteri
CTGCGTTCCCGCGGAGAGCGGAGCGCTGCCGCCCACGACCTGCCCTGCGCCGCCCGGGCCAGGCGCGGCGCGTCCCAGCGCCCTGGCTGCCCCGGAATCGTGCCTTCCGCTCGGCCGAGCCCGCGGGAATGACTTGGACGTTGCATGCGGGGAGTGGGGAACGCGAACCTTCCGACAGACGATGAACCCAGGACCTGTCCTTAGAAAATTGCCCTTTGCTAAGGAAGTTGCGCTTCTTGACTAATACATGAGCTGGTGAATGACTAAGTGCGGGACTGCATTTATACCTGCTCTAATTACCTTTTTCTCCTGTGTCTCTCTAGGGTGGATTTGCCAAGTGTTACGAGATGACAGATTTGACAACAAATAAAGTTTATGCTGCGAAAATCATTCCTCACAGCAGAGTAGCAAAACCTCATCAAAGGGAGAAGGTATGTATGCATGAATGACTTTTTTTTTTTTTTCTTCTCGAACTCTTTGTGTGCTGGATTGCCTAGCCCTTTTCCTGAAATGGTTCTGATAGAGCTGTCTGCTCAACCTTGTGGAAGTAAGGCTAACAACACCTTTCTTCTTTCCCACTGTCTTGTCTTTTCAGATTGATAAAGAGATTGAACTGCACAGAATGCTTAATCATAGACATGTTGTGCAGTTTTACCACTACTTTGAAGACAGAGAGAATATTTACATTCTTCTGGAATACTGCAGTAGAAGGGTGAGCATCAACTGGGAGAAATCCAGTGTTTACTTACCTGGAATCTGCCGCTAATTTCTATGTGTGATATGTAAAAGGTATTTTTTGTGGCTTTAGTTGTTGTTTCTCTGTGTACTTACTTACTTTTGCTTAAGATGAATCTTATGTATGAATGATCAGTGACATTTCTGCCTTTGTTTTTCCTCTGCAGTCTATGGCTCACATCTTGAAAGCGAGGAAGGTATTGACAGAACCAGAAGTACGATACTACCTCAGGCAAATTGTGTCAGGGCTTAAGTATCTTCATGAACAGGAAATCTTACACAGGGATCTTAAACTAGGTAAGTTCTCCAGATTGTCAACTTCAAAACTCACTCCTCCAGCCCTGTCAGCATTGTACCACTTTATCCTTGTACGGTGATACCTTGTTTAGTAGAATCAGCTTAATCTATCTTTACAGTGGAAACTCATAGTGCTTAAGGGATGACATTAAGCATTCCTAATTAAAAAAAAAAAAAAAAAAAACTTGGCTAGCTTCTGGCTCTGAACAAAGTATGACTCAGCACCTGTGGCAAATGCATTCCTACCTTGCCAGAGATGGACTAACTGGAATTTCTTTGTCTGCCAGGTAACTTCTTCATCAATGAGAACATGGAATTGAAACTGGGTGACTTTGGCTTGGCAGCTAGGTTGGAACCACTGGAGCACAGGAGAAGGTAGGAGCATCAAAAATATATAGTCTAGTAGTAAATGAAACCAAATTCGTATGAAAATGAGAAGTCATGTTCCACAGCAAAAGCTAGTTACTGCGCCTCCTGTATCATGAAGACAAAATGAAAAAAAAAAATCTATGCTATCAAGGTTCCTACAGCTCTTCTTTAGGTGTCTCAAATTCTTGTCTGAACTTGAGAGGGAAACCTGCCTTATGAAAAATAGCTTCTTCCTCTTTCTATTTGAAATACTAACCAACTCTGTGATGTCTTTGATTTTTCAGAACAATATGTGGCACACCAAATTACCTCTCTCCTGAAGTCCTCAACAAACAAGGGCACGGCTGTGAATCTGATATATGGGCCTTAGGCTGTGTAATGTAAGTACTTCACTGCTTTTGAAATGTAATATATCTATCACTGGCATAGGCTTTTGAGAGTTCAAAGGGAATGCAGTACTGCATCCATTTACAGCCCTTTGTACATGGGTAGCTTAAATGCAGAAATTCTTCATGCTAGGAGACAGATGAAGCCTTTTTTTGTAGTTGTAGACACAAGTACAGTGAGTGTGTAAAATAAAATAGTTTTCCTTTGCCTTTAAACAGGTACACAATGCTGTTGGGAAGACCCCCGTTTGAGACTACAAATCTTAAAGAAACATACAGATGTATAAGGGAAGCAAGATACAGCCTGCCTTCATCTCTCTTGGCACCTGCAAAACACTTAATAGCTAGCATGTTGTCAAAAAACCCTGAAGATCGGCCCAGTTTAGATGAAATAATCCGACATGAATTTTTCTTACAGGTTTGTACTGTCAATATCAGTGTTGTAAAAAAAAGTCCACACGAAAATGCACTCTGTGGTCTAAAAATTTTTTTGTGTTGCATTTGCACAGGGCTTTACACCTGATAGACTTTCTGCAAGCTGTTGTCACACCGTCCCTGATTTCCATTTGTCAAGTCCTGCTAAAAATTTCTTCAAAAAAGCGGCTGCTGCTCTCTTTGGGGGTAAAAAGGATAAGGCTAGATACTTCGACACAAATAGTAAGTTTCAAGCCAAGATACAGTCCACTTATCTCTATTGCATCAGTTTCATATTAGTGTACATCTGTGAGATAGCAAAGGAACACTTACAGTCTGTGTCTCAGAGCTTCCCTGGGTTGGTTTTGACCTCTTTCTTGTTAAGTGTAGATGGTAGTCTGCCCACCTATGCCAGCTTACATACGTGAATGTTTCTTACAGCATCCATATCTGTATTGGTCATCTGCTAGCTTGTAATGTCTATTGAAATTTAGTCTCTTAAGTGATTTGTGTATAATGGCATCACTGCTCTGGGAGACTATGGCAGGCTTAGAAGAAGCTACTGGAGAGAGACAATGTGTTTTCTGCAGCTAACTTGTTTTGCTTTCTATAATTGAATAGCACTTCCAGTTTCAGTGGTTTTTTTTTTTTTCTGTATTGCAGACAGGCTAGCTAAAGAAGATGAAGAAATCTACAAGCTCAGACATGATTTGAAGAAGACATCGATAACCCAGCAGGCCCCCAAACACAAGGCAGATGAGGTATGTGCAAGTGCAGTTCAATTCAAATCCAGTGAGATTTGGGTGGAGTAGCTATAATTAAATTATATTTGACTTGGATATCAGGACTGATGCTGTACACAGCATAATCAAGCTTAAATGATTAAGAGAGTTGCTTTAAGAGGGCTTAACCAAGCATCACCAAGGTATGGTAGCCTTTGTAGGGAGACTATAAATTTTGGCTTTTGAGTAATTATAGTATCTGCCTGGACTCCATTGTTGCCTATGTGTTAACTTGTCTGCCAGGTGCTATTTCTCAATATTCCAAATACAGCGCTTCGGTTCATGATTAACTAGGGCTTCTTAAAAGAATAAATTGCTAAAATCTGTATTTTACTATTTGGTGTAAAGACCTGTACACAGATGCTCCCTTGCTAGGGCAGGAGACCAGAGAACTGATTAAAAGCCTGTGAGATGCAAATTGAAGATCTAAAGAATGGAAAGACCTGGTGTGCTGCTCTAAGCTCAGTCTAGCAGTAGCTCTTTGTACTTTGTACTCTTTGTACATGAATACCAGTTTCCCTAGAATTTATCATTTGTTGAGAAACAGGAGAGCCATGCAAAACTTGTGTATAAGCCTTGGCTTGTGTTATGTTTGATGTTTACATGTCTGACATCTCTTCTAGGAGATTCAGCCTCTTATCACAGCAGTGGTGAAGCCAGGAGCATTGCCAGAAACTAAGCAGATTGGAGACTCCATTCGGATGATAGTCAGAGGAACTTTGGGAAGCTGCAGCAGTAGCAGTGAATGTAAGTGCAGCAAAATGTAATCTCTGCCTGAATCCCACCTTTATTTTCCTCATATCTTAAAAGCTTGAAACAAACATCTGCTTTTATCTTCTTATTTTTGTTGTTGTAAAAGCCAATATTTTTGAAAAGTTTAAATTAGAAAGTCATTAGGACTAGATTTCTTAAAATCTAGGTAACTGAAAGGTTTAGAATGAAAATCTGCTCTCTATGTGCTCTTGTCAGTCTAATAATCCTTCCTTTTCAGGTTTGGAAGACAGTACTATGGGAAGCGTTGCCGATACAGTTGCAAGAGTATTAAGAGGATGTCTGGAGAACATGCCAGAAGCAGATGGCAATCCCAAAGAACAGCTGACAGCATCCTTCCAGTGGGTTACAAAATGGGTGGACTACTCCAACAAGTATGGCTTTGGGTACCAGCTGTCAGATCACACTGTTGGTGTTCTCTTCAACAATGGGGCACATATGAGCCTTCTGCCAGACAAAAAGTAAGAATCATTGCAAAGCCAACAACTCACTAAGGCAGTTTAAATGTGAAATACTTGTTTCTCATCACTAATCTTATTTTCTTTTTTTTCTGTTTCAGGACAGTGCACTACTATGCTGAGCTAGGCCAATGCTCTGTCTTCTCAGCCACAGAGGCTCCTGAACAGTTCATTAGCCAAGTAACTGTACTGAAGTATTTCTCTCACTATATGGAGGAGAACCTCATGGATGTAAGTTCAGCACCTTCAGGGTCTTGAGCTGTAAAAATACAGTAAATGTGAACTGAGTGCTTAACATAGTCTGTTCCCTTTCCTAGGGAGGAGACCTGCCCAGCCTAACAGATGTACGCAGGCCGAGGCTTTACCTCTTACAGTGGCTCAAATCTGATAAAGCGTTAATGATGCTCTTCAACGATGGCACGTTTCAAGTAAGTGTGGTAGCATCACCAGAGAAAATGTCTCAAAATACTTTTTGCAATAAAACTAGCTGAGACTCAGAAACTGAGAGTAGAAAACAGACAGCAACTCATTTCTCTTTTACAGGTGAACTTCTATCATGATCACACAAAAGTCATCATTTGCAATCAGAGTGAGGAGTATCTCCTAACCTACATAAATGAAGACAGGATATCCACAACGTTTCGTCTGACGACTCTTCTGGTTTCTGGATGTTCATTGGAACTAAAACACAGAATGGAATATGCTCTGAACATGCTGCTGCAGCGATGTAACTGAAGGAACTGGCTCTGTCAAACCAAATGGACTCTCTTGTTCACTGTGAATCTACAGTGGAGATGGTGGAGCAACTAGTATGTTGGTGATGGATGTGTGGTGGTACGAAAACTGGACTGTCCTGGTGTGCTGGGCACACATCTATTAGAAGCCTAAACCTACTGTTGGACTAAACTGTTGTGACAAGGAGTTCTTCGGATCACAGTTTTCCTTGCTTCATGTGTGTTAAAGATATATTTGACTTGAACTCGGAGCAGAGTGTGTCTGTTTGCTCTGTAAGAGAGCATCTCTGATGGAGTTAAACTGTGAATACACATCTGGAAAGGGAGGGAAGGGAGAGCTCCGTTGTTGGGGATAATTGTAACAAGCAGCTTCTGGTTGCTTAACTGTGAACTATGGCCATACTGTTTTTTTCCTTATTTTTCAAAAATACCCACACTTGTGGCTGGCAAAGTGCATTCCTTGTTAATTTTTTTTTAATTTATTACAGCCTAAAGTGAAGTATTTATTACTTTTTTTTTTTTTTGGACCTTGGCATTTTGAATATAAATCTGTTGGCAATAAAGAACAGAAATCTGAAGCATCATTCTCTACTCTTTGTCCAATATAACTGAGCATGCTTTACTTTGCATTACAAAAAATCTTGCAGGTTTGTTTTCTATGTGCTATTTTTAAAAAGTCTGCTACAGGTCTGGATATGAAGGGCAGGCACGTTTGTCTGTGTCTATGCCCACTTGCAGTCACAAACATGAAACATGGCTGTTGTTAATTATAGCTGCAATCCTAAAACAACTGCTGATGGAGCCTACGGACTAATGTTGGCCTTGACACGTAGTTATTGTCCTAAGGGCTTATGGATCTCTTTGAGAGACTACATCCCAAAATTGATGTTTTACATTGGCTGAAAAGAACTCCTTACTTCTGGATATTACTTAGGGGACTGTAGGATAAGGAGCTGTGTAAGTTCTCCTCTACTTGCTGTGGAAGCATTGCTTTTGTCAAGGGCCTGAGCATCCTGATACCTCAACAGAGTGAATTGACCATACCTCTCACGCCCGCTCTACTGAGCTTTATTTTGTCTTTCTACCCTTGGTTAAATGGTAGCCCCAGTAAAGTAAAATCAAAAGGGTGAAAAAATTAAAGGGTGACTTTGTGTCAACTTAGGGCTTATTCTACCCAACTGATAACATTAAACAACCACCAGTGTTACTAAGACTAATTACAATTTATGGTAAGCACTACATTTTCTCTAAAGTAGCTCAAAACAGTTAAGACAAACAGGGATGGCCTGCTGCTTTCTGCAATCCTAATGCTTCTAAACATCCGCTTATGTGAGTAATTACTTTCCAAAACTGAAGGCAGTGCCATTTGTCAGTTAAAACCATGCAAATAGGTGTGATTATGGAGAAATCATGGACTCAAGGTAGGGGGAAATTGTCTCATTTGCGGACTGGGCTTATTTCTCTTAGATATTGCATAGCACCTGGACCTGTATAAACACATAGCTGTCTTCAAGCAACTGTTCTGATGCAACAGCAAGTAGTTCAGTTGCTTACTTGACCTATTGTTCCTGTAACTGAATGAGGCCTGTTTTGAAAGACATCAGTCGCCATCAGTGTATCAATCACAGCAGCTGAAAGTGCAAGGAACAGGCAGAGTAATAAAATGCAGACTAAACAAAGTACAGATGTCAATCTGAAATGGCGAGCAGAGTACTTATCGCTGGCTTGCTTCATCTTGCAACAAATGTGTATAAATGTGATTGGGTTTGTTGTATTGAATACCATGCATTAGGTAATATTTATTTGCTTCTCAAGTCTAGACAGGAAGACCCAATTGAGTTCTTCAGATGGATTCATTAATGTAACTCTAGGCAGTTCAGTGAAGTTAAATATATACTTGCTATAGTGAGCAGAATTCAGCTTCCCAGCTGTCTACTTTCTTCAAGAGATAATGGCTGATTTTATTCCTGAGAGGCCATGACTTACCTAATTCTGCTGCACACATACAGCTACCATTGCGTTCTTTTCCCTAACAAAGTAAAATCTCCCTTTTTGTTTATGACACCAGTAAACATACAGTTCGTGTGCATTTCAGACACAAAATCTACTAGAGCTATGGTACTTTGCATGGAAAAAACACTTCTTGTTTGACTGTCTGTGTACTAGAGAAAGTGCAAACCTTTCTTCAGCTGCTATGATTTCTTTGGTTACCAAAATCATGCTCGTATGGCTGTAATTCAGGCTTGTGTAAGCAAATAAACCAACTTTTAATGTAGAATATTTAGAAGTGTATGTAAAGGCCCCAGGATGCTAGTCATTTGTGGATGGTTGAAATACACCTCGCTAAAATAAGTTAAGTGAATCAGCTATTTGTATGCAGTGTTTATGTTCTGTGGTTTCTAAATCCTTAGGTGTCTTTCTGTGTAGTGCAGCTTCTGCTCTGTATCCTTACCTCACTTTTTTTTTTCACGTTGCAAAACAATAGAGATGTTTAGATCAAGTTAAGGAGAAATACATTTTTCAAGGTACCTTTGTCCTAGTCTCTGAGCCCAAGGAGGCAAAGCCACTTTAAAATTCTTGGTAGAAGAACTTGCATCAGGAACAAAGGTTCTGAAATTCTTTCTCAGGGTGGATCCTGTCTTAAATAATACACTGTAGTGCGCCACTTGGCCTTCTTTACTTAAACACATAACTCCCTCTTGTAATTCTGCATATAAGAGGATAAATATTAGAAAGGTACTTGTCCATATCTTCTGTATAAAAAATGTCTTACCTTCTCTTGGAAGATGTGCTCTGCATTTTATGCTGGTCCAGCAATTGTTCTAATCTCTTATATTGAAACCAAGAGAAAACATAGCATAAAATTTAGTTTGGGAGTATATGTACTAGAAAGGAAATGTGAGGATTAAAAGATTAGGTGAAAGTTAGCACACGGGTTTCTCAGGTATGAATGCTGGACACAATGAAATAATACTGACAAGAAAGAAAAAAATCTGTTGTACTCTTACCAAAACATCTTTATGAAGTTTTCAAAATAGATTTTTGCAAATACGCATACAACTTGTATGACTGAGTGCAATCTGCTGGTTGCAAACAAGTCAAGAAAATGGTTCAAACATGTCATGCTTCAGCATTAACAAAATGCATTACCCACTGATGCCACTAGTAACTCAAGTATTCTAGGGCATTCTGTAACCCTTTTCAGGGTTCTGAAATAATTCCATTTCATTAAGTTGCTATCTATAATACATATGAGAAAAAAGAAAACAGTTTGGGTATATGCTGCTTTGCAATATTGAATAAAGTTCCCAACATTCTCCAGGTTACTTAGGAAACTAGGAAAGTATTGTTACTTTCAAGCTATTTCATTACTTCTGACAATAGTCATATCGGAGAATGAACCTTCACCTGCCCATCAATAACAGGTAATTTTGTGCCTGATTAAATGGATTCTAAATGTAAATTTGAATTTTAAAAAATTATAGGTTTTTATAGGTAATTATGAACCCCCAACTAGATGCATACCGAAAGAATCAACCAGAATCATGCATGGCATAGTTTTTTTTGGTTTGGTCTGGTTTTATACTCTTTATGCCTTATGAACACCAATAGTGGCAGAAATATCTTTGAATTGCCATGACGTTAGACTAGGACATACAAATTAAGAGGTTAAACTCCATTTAAATATACATTTAAATATATATATATTTGGAAACAAATATCATGGATCATCATGGTGTTTGGAAATTAGGATAATAGAAAGTAAAGATTTAGCCTCTGGGATTTATCCGTGTAAATTAGCTTCAGTAAGGGAACAATTGATTTGGAGGATTCTGTTTTACTGGCTACACTTGAAACCATTGCTTTTTTTTCCTCTACTGTGAAATCATGGGTAAAAAAAGAAATTTTTGTTGTTCATAACAAGTAGATGTGATCTGAACAGGAGTAAGGTATTATCCTGATTGACAATTTTAATGCCCTTTCCTGCTTACTGTTGGAAGAAATACCTTAATCCTCATGATGAAAACATGAAAGGGTTAATGAAATCAACAGGACCATACACAGAGGCATCATTAGTACCAAACTGGCCTAGGTAAAGGGTTCCTAAACACTTTTTCTTCAGAGGTAAAAAAAGCTATAAGGTATTTTACAGTTACCTCCACTAAGGATTCTGAGTGGAAGACCTGAATGAACTCACCCAGCACTTTGGCAGTTTGTAGGCTGACATCTTTTGTGGCCGGCCAGAAATGAAGACTAATCCACACTCTGCCTTTCTTACATATATTGAACGATCATGAAAATGACTGCTCATTTTCTGTTGATGATTTCAAAAGTTAGATAAAGGAAAAGGTGAAACAAGCATTATCCACGAGTGAGTGGATGGGTGCATGGGTGTCTCTCCATACACTGAGAATCTTAGGCAGAGGCAGACTTTTTTTTTCTTGTTCCCCACCCAGAGGAATAAATACCAGCTCATTTAAATTGCTTACCTGGATTTGAGATCTTTGCAGCTGATAACCTATCCCACAACTAGGTCTTCCTAGATAACGTGCTCCTAAGAGCTAAAGTAACACAGTTACCCGTTAGAACCTGGTCATCTAGGACACCATTGTTGAGGACCTTTCTTCTGAAGGATTAGGTTCACGGTATTTCACATCGAATTACCACAACAACAATGATGTTAACACCATGAATAAAAGAAGCTTTGAAGTCACCTTTTCAATCTTACTGCCAGTTTCGGGAGACCTCACCTGCTCCTGGTCATGTTTCACCAGTTTCACAGACACAAGCATTAGAATCAAATTAATAGTAAACTCCGACAACCCATGAAAATTCTACACATATGATATTTTTTGCTCATAAAGTAGCCTCTGATTCATAGCTTATAAGACTTTTTTTCCTTATTTATTATAAATTTCCTGTATATTAAACTTCCTTTATAATAAATTTCCTAATTTATTATGAAAAAAATTTAATGTAGTTTTATTGTTTTGGAATAGCCTTCACTGGAGGAGTGAAAGTAACAAGGTTTTTGTAGTGGGATTTTGGATCCAGTGGATTAAGACTGCTGGTTCTGACGGGAGGAATGGGAAGCATAATGCATTATAAAGTACACTGTGGCAGAGGAGGAAAGTCAATGAGAGTGGAGGAAAGGAAGCAAGGTTATGCAATCAGAGCAAGTTTAATCTTCTGTAGAAAGGAAAAAAGCAATTTGCGTATCATCCTCGAGGCCAGCTTCTCATGCCTGCCATCACATTAAGTCACAGATAGCTGCAGTAAAAGATGCACGAGAGGTGCAATAAGTGCGCAGAACAGGAAAGGCTGGACCTTTTAGTGCAGGAAAATCCAAGGCAGCTGAGACAAGCTCATGGTAATTTAAATGCCTTGTAGTATATATTAGCGCAGGCTGCAACAGTTATGTTTGATGTTGCTTTACATAGAAAATTTTAAAAGCTAGCCTGATTCTCAGATGCCCTAACCTCTGTTAATAATGAGCACCTGTGAAAATGAGAGTGGATGGCCTCTGCTTCAAATCAAGGTTAGATATCTCATAAAAGGACACGGAGCACAATAGTGTCAGGCAGTGGTTATAGAAAGAGGAATGTACACAGAATGATTATAGGATTATTCAGTCATATATGATGCTGTTTTTTTCTCTCTAAGCATTTGCACTGAACTCATCCTCACATCTGATCATCTCCACTTAATGTCAGTACCTTCTTGTTATTGTTAATTACAAATAATTAGAAGGTTAGCTAGGGAGGGTGAGTCATGGCCCAAGAGGGTAAGTGGGAACATGGGTTTACAGTGGGGTTCTGGAAAATGTGAGGGAGCTTATAACACCAGGAGGAAGGGAAGGTGCTGGAGAACCATGACTCAGGGGAGGGCGACCTGGGATGGAAACGTGAGGGAGGGCTGGTGGGGGCAGCCGGTGGAGAGGATATTTTTGGGAGGCAGAAGCCCCATTTTGAACTCTCCCCCGGAGCAAACGTGTTGTGGAGGAAGTGGTGGCGGCGAGGCAGGAGGCAGCCGGGCGGAGGAGGTGTGGCGGGTCAGTGGCCGGCAGGGCCGAGACAGGGCCGCAGCAGGCCCGGAGGGGGCCGGGAGCTGCCCAAGGGGGATTCCAGCTGCAGGAGCTGGCCCCGGGCAGGGCCAGGGCAGGCCCCAGGTGCCCTCGCAGCGGGACCTGCAGCAGGGAGCCTTTCTTCCATTCACCTTTGCTGCATGGACGAGGTCCATCACTAACCTGGGGAGGGGAAGGGAATGGTCTTTGAGGTAGAAAATAATAGCAATTAGAAGCCACAGAGGATTCTTGATCCGTGATAATTGATCCATTATCAGCCAGTAAAAGAGGAGTAAGTGGGAGCTCATGTTTTTGGAGCAGGGGAGTCAGCTCCAGTGTTATCTCGTGAGTTGTGTCGAAGAAAGCTGTTTGAAGGGATGTGAGAAGACACAAAAATGGCCAGCATGCTCTGCTAGTGGTAAAAGCAGGTATGGACCAGAGGTGAAATACTCAGTGTTGTGACCAGAGAATAGACAATAACAGGAGTCAAGACGCAGCAGGGAATGAGTCAAGTGCAGAAATTCAAAATCTCAGAAAAAATAATATCTGGCAACATTAGATGGAGCTGAGAAGAAAAGGGAGGCACTTGAACTTGCGTATCAGCAGTGTTTCCACAGCTGTTGCCAGGAGAGCCAAGAGGACAGTGCCAAAATGGGTCAAATGGAGGATCACCAATGTGAAAGTGAAGGCAGTCGAAGCAGGCATCATACTCGCAGGATGAGACAGGAGTGGAGGTGGACAGGTGAAAACAAAAGGTGTGCTGAGAGAGTGAATTCCCCTCCAAATAATGGAGAAGGTGCTCTGTCAGGAGGCAGCACGCTTATTACACACAACAGGCATCTCTGAGGAAATTAAATGTGAAGTAAGTGTTTAGAGAATTTTCACATTCTCAGTAAAACAAAGGATTAACAATGATCTGATCCAGTTAGATTAGTGGTGCCAGCACTGGGGACCAGTATTGCAAGACAATGCATTACTCTTCTGAGTCACTGGTTTCGTTCTCACACGGGCCTTTATTAACTGCAAATCTTTACCTCCTGATGGTTGCCTCATGTGAAATGAGTTGGTGGCTCATTCCTGTTCATACTGAGAAGGTGTCCACATTACAAAAATCATCACTGTTAATTACAAGCCATTTGCATTAATTGGTATCCTTGCTGGAAGTCTTCACAGAGAAGAAGTCTAATGACTAAACAACAGGCATGGCAGCTAAAACACCGTGTTTCCATGAAGTGGCTCCTGACTGGTCAGGGACTATGTGGGGTGTTTGGGGTGGGTGACCAGGGATATGGCCGTTGTTGCCTGAGATGTGTGATATATGGGCAGCCTTTTTAGAACCAACAAGTGATTTTCTGAGCCTAAACTTTCAGCAGTGATGGAGATTTGCGACTTTTGTTGCTGTACCTCTTCTGGACTACTACTTGCAATGGAATGAGCTTCCCATGTCCTAGTACTTTACTATGGTTTATTTTCTGACTTTTTGGTCATTGCTGTTTTCATTTGATTGCCCATCATCTGCATAATGACAAAGTAAACTTCTATTTTCTTATCTATCCACAGCAAGTGAAACTAGTGTCTTCTTAATAATTACTTCCTTTGTCTCACCTTTACCTTTTCATATTGTTTCAGATGTAGAAGTGCAGTAGAAAGTTCCATTCTTCCATGAGACCAACTAAAATGAAGAAGAAAACAGTGCAGTATTGTACTGAGCTTAGATAATCATAAACATTTTGAACAGACAAAAATACTTTTCAGGGAGGTGTGTGGACATTGGAAATACAGTTACCTGAAAAGAGTAACAACTTAACAACATGAAATAGGGATTTTGCTCAAAATTATGGCCTGTAGCAGCATTGTCTCTGTGATTTACAGTCTGGTTCCCCCTCTTAAATGTCGTATCCATCCAACTCATACCTGAAGTACTGTAGATCCCATGGGGTATCTCTTTAGTATCTAGGTGCTCTTCTGCAGGACTTTCCACTTCAAATTATTCCTGGAAACTAACACATCGGCTGTTATATGGGATACGCTGTGAGATAAATGGCATTAGTACATCCATTTTACAGAAGTAAGACAGCACATGGAATCTGTTTATCAGCTTGAGATCCTGTTCTCCAGCATTTCTCAAACATTCAGAGTTTTTACTGGTGCCAATTCCTCCTCCTCAGGAGGAATGCTCAGCATTTCTCCTCATCAGGTCTTGTGGTCTCAAAATAGAAACTTGGAGAGGAGGGAATTTGCAACTAGTGATGACCTTGCTTTTGGGTGAGGAAAAGAAAAAAAGCAACCAAAGCTATGGAAGGATCCTACAGAGAGACATGGCATTTTCTACTTAACACTGATTCTTTCCACAAACAATGGATTTATGCTGTGGACTTATTGAAACCAGGGTCTTGGAAAAACAAAGAGTAATCCTGTAGTCAGGTATCCGGTTTATGGTGCACAAATAACCTTTGGACAATACGCTTGGGCACATGGTGTGACTTTTGGGGATGGTGCTGTGCAGGGCCAAGACTTGGACTCAATGCTCCTTGTGGGTCCTTTCCAGCTCAGCATATTCTGTTATTCTGTGATTTCCTATGGTTGAGTACTGGACATTGCAATTCAAGTTATGTTGAACAGTAGAGATTTGTTCTTAGCTAATTTGGACTCTTTTAAAGTAGAAAACAGAGGACAATGTAATCAGCGTGTTGTCTGACACTTAAAAGGTCTTTAGATATTTTGTTAAATTAATTCTGTCTTTAATAGCCTTAAAAAAGACCATTTTGATGTTTATAATTTCAATAAGGCTTATAAAAGGTTTTCTGAATTCACTAGAGAGAAGGGATCAGCTATCCAATGTTTTCTATTAGTGAACAGATGTAAAACAGCCATAAAACACTAAGTCCTTTAAATCTCATGCTTTTAAGAATGCTTACAAAGTAAGATTATAGCAGGCTCACAGAACAAGTAGAATATCCACCTAATATTTTCTTGGGGTGATTAAATCCCTAACATGAGTACAAGTTAAATTTAGAAGAAACCTTATAGTATTCCAGGTACTGCACAGCAAATTGCAGTACAGAATTTACTTCTTTTCTGAATGGAGCCATAAAGAAATGTAGAAATGTAAAGAAATTTTATAATTTTGGCTGAGTTTGACTAACTGGTCTCATTTTAAGAATCTTTGTCTATGATGAATGCTTCTCAAAAATAAAGGGATGTGAAATCATTTCTTAACACCTTATTACATTAGGTGCTTATTATGGGTAAATCATGCTCACCTGGGTTACCTTTAACAGTTCCACTGATACCAGGAGAACTGCACTGAGAAAGCGAAGATGTGTTGTCAGAGATATCATCAGGTCAGGGCCTGAGATAGCAGGAATGTGACTAGTGATGATGATTTCTGGGGCTGGATAAGTGTCTTTCTGAAGAGAAAGGGCATAAGATCCCTTCTCCTGAGGGGGTTTCCAAACATTTGCCTCCAGTGGCTGCTGCCCCCTGCAAAACCCTTCTGATTTCAGGAAATGTTCAGACAGGCCCAAGGTGCTGAGTTAGTATCTCTTGTTGCAGCAGTGTGAACTAATTATAGACACAGAATAATTGTTGGGTAGTAAGGAGGTGAGGAATGACAGGAGGAGCAACAATAAGATTATGTGGTCACTTGCCAAGGGATGGTGCTTGGTGTAATGCAGTTAAGAGGGCTTGTTTGTTTGTTGTTTTATTCTAATTAGGGTGTATGTCCTATTTGCTAGTATTATTAGTGTATTGTGAAAGAAGTGTTTCTGGGGAATGGACTTAAGAGAATTCAGGACAGTGAACTTGCAGAACAACTCAGGACAGGCACTCTCTGCAGAGGGCATGATTTGGAGAAAACACAGAGATTGTTGTTGGACCAAGATACTGAGGCTGCTGGCTTTAGCAAAGAAAGGAACATAGGCCATGAAGCCACGCACCTGGGTAACAAGACGCAGCAAAGTCATGATATGGCCTGATCTGAAACCAGTAAAATCAGTGAACCATTAGCCTAAATAAAAACATGATCAAGTCCAGAGACATCACTTGTAAGATAATGTCTTTATGGGCGGAAGCAGATGGGCCTGAACTCACGTTCATTTTGCTCCAAGCCTGCCAAAAGCAAGTGTATGTGGTTTTTGTAGCTGTCATCTCAAGTACACCCTTGACAAAGGACAGCTTAGTTATGGCATAGCAATATGGCTTCTGGATGGATCTGGCTTGCACTCAGTCTCCTTGGAACAGGCAGTGGTAATCACACCTAGAGTGCCCATGTATGTAAAACTACTGGCTCTGCCACTGACTCTGAAATCTTCAGTTCCAGATCTAGAGTGTTTTTTTGCAGTGTTTAGATTTGCAACAAATGGAAAATTCTAAACACGTCCTCTGAAGTGTGATTTTCCATTCATGCATACCACCTGGGAGCACACTTCAAAGAATGTGCTTCCCCACTCCCATGCTAATAGCATAGCTTGAAGATGCTGTGGGTGATTTCTGGAGCAAAGATTCAAAGGCTGGCTTGTGAAAATCTGAGAGAGCTACCATAAAATTTGCCATCTCCTGTGAGGCACGACACTTGCCTTTTTTGAGTTATGGAGGGTGATGATAGCTGCTTGTACTTGACCTGTTTCATGAATGCTCCTAGTTTTTACTAGTCCTCCTAATTTTGGACTCTCCTTACTTTTTTTTTTCCCCAGGATGAAAAAGTGATGTGGAGAGCTTCTGAACTCACACAGACAATACTTGTCTAAAATTCCCAGTGTGAAGTTTTGTCTGATAATACAAATTCTCAGCCAGGTGCAAATTCCTGATAAATCTTGTTTCCTTTCTGTGCTGGTTCCTGTACTAGGTCTTCTGACTCTCTCTTCACGGCCTCCTGGGATATTTTGGTCTTTCTGATGCCAAAACACAAGTTACATGGAAGTTAGTCTATTTGAACTTGGCTCCATTTTTTTTTTTCTGCTGAAGGAACGGTATTTTATTCAGACAATTTAAAAAATTTAATTTAAAATTAGAAAATAACTACCTCTTTGTGTCAGAGCTGCATAGCACTTGCAGGTGTTCAAGTGTGAGTCCACTAAGAACAAATGTACACTACTGTAATCTGACTCTGATTTATTGTACAGAAAATATAGTTAACTCTCTATCTCTCTGTATCAAATGTGGGTACTAAAACTGGGGAAAACTAGGCAGTTACTGTGACATGTGAGAAAATCCCTCTCTGGTTTTTGGTCTTTTTTGTGTGGGTTTGTTTTATTTGGGGTTTTTTTGTTTGTTTGTTTGTTGGGTTTTTTTATTTGGTTTTTAGGGGATTTTAATTATTATTATTCTAAGAAAGATCTGGTCATTAATTACAGGATGTCCTGTTACTCTGTAGGATGACCTGAGAAGCATGGCTGTCACCCCACCTCTTCTGTGCTTCTTTAACAGGTGTTTTCCTTGTCATTTCAACCAATTCTTACTTTGGTGTTTTATTATTTAGTTTTTGTAGTTTACCAACAAAGAGATCACACATCTCTGATCTGAATGCACATGCCTTTGGCTTCTCCTTCATCTGAACTTCCTGGGGTTCCTCAGAAATTACTGGATTTATTTACCTACTACACAGTCATATTCTCTTCTCTTCTCTGGTTTGCTAGTATTTGAAGCAGAATTGGATCAGTGCAGATCCAGATCACAAGTTAAACAATCTTTCCCTGCTAAATCTGGCCTTTTAATGCCATGCACAGCATTATTCCATGCTGCATTGTGAAAGCATCTGCAAGAGACCTGCATAGGTGTTCCTGGATGCTGGCTGGCATGGTTTCTCTCTCTTTATGCCACTCAGATAATGTAACAAGCGTGTTATCCCTTCACAGACTGGAAATAGTCTTTTCTATTCTCTGTCCTGCCTTGTCAAACTTCTCTAGTTATGGACTGCTCCAGAATTATTAGGTGCAGAGAATTATATGCAGTCCATGCTAGTGGACTATGCTCCACTGAGCTACGTATTGTTATGAAGTGTTTTTGCTTATCCAATCCATACTAGTACTTGACAGTTCTTTCTGCAAGAGACGTATAAAATTGTTCTTACAAGAAGGAAAGTCCTCCGTCAGTAGGTACAAAGTCAGCATCTGAAGCCAGTAGAGAAACTTGTGATGAATGTAACTTTGATACATATCTGGTGTTGAATTGATAGCCAGCACCCGGCTTTTCTTGGTTCGCTGAGTTACTGGCACAGACAGGGAAGCTGCCAGCAGAGTTTTGGGCGAAAGGCTGCTGTAGGCAACTACCTTAAAGTGAAGTTTCTGATCTCTTTATGTTCAAGAAACCAGAAAAACTTCTTTGCAGATTGGGGAAAGTTGTCCAAGTCCTTTAGGAGTACAAAGTTTAACACCTGTCCCTCTCAATACTTCATGTTGGTGACTTTGACAAGCTTCTGTGCCTGATTAGAACAGGTTTTCAGAGGTACCTTGTCCTCTTGCTTACCATGGGACTGGGGCCACACTTGTGGTAGAAAACTAAGGATTGAATACTTCACTGCTCAGTATTTTAAGAGTTCAATCTATTTCAAAGTTTTCACTTTAGACTAATTTTCTGTTTATTTGAATATTTGAAGCAATTTTAAAAATTGTATCTAATTTTTGCATTTTTAGTGGCTCAAGCTTGAAATAAACATTCACTACATGATCAGAATAATAATTAATTTGCCTGCTTGCCACTGACTTTTAAGCTTCTTGCTATGGCAAACATGCTGATATTTATTTTACTTGATACTTAGAATAATAGAATGAGGAATTTCAAAGACTTTTAATAAACATTGCTGTGAGTTTTAATAAAAGCATTGTACTAATAAAATGATATTTCCAAGGTCAAATCTACTGTAACCTCATTTTGTCTGTGAAGATACAGATGGTTTTCATGTTCTGTCCAGTACATGCATCTGTTTTACAACAGTCTGGATCTTTTGGGATTACCCTGATGGACAAATTAACATTCTCCAATGGTAATGCTGGGAATATATTGATAATTTTATTCCGAAAAAACTTGTTGTTTTTTTTTTTTTTTCTTTTTATACTAAATACAGTTATTCATTAAGTAAAGGTAAACTACTTCATATTTTTCGTTTGCTTTTTAGGTCAAATTTGCACATTTGACAGTTTCCTCTGTGCCAAACTGGCATCAACATGAATAATGAAGTGTGTCACAGTAAAGTAATTCTTTACAGCAGCAATATCAATACAGTACTTTTCCACCTTCTCTGACCCATTTACCACAGTCTTCCCCTGCACCTTTCCATAGACATAGTTGTGAATAAAATTAATATTGTATGTTATGAAATACAAAGCTTTTTGTAATTTCCTTTAATTTGTAGACATTATATTTGTTATAATTTATAGAGATAAACTGAGCAATCTTCTGACATAAGTGGTGCAAATTGAGCAAAATAAACATAATTTTCTACCTGTTATACTTGATATTGTGACTGTTTCAGGGCTGGGATTACTTCTTCAACATTCTTTATGGACATTAGCCAAAATTATGAAAAAATCTAAGATTTTAGTCAATCTTTCTCTAGCCAAGCTCCTAGTGATAAACACAGCAGATTCAAAGAGTGTACTACTCCTAGTAGGTATAAACTGTAGAGTTTCAACGTACGTTTAGCACAGTAAGGGATATTTAATAGGGAAATGTCTTGCTTTTGGGTAAGCTGGGAGTTGAAACTGTGCCTGTTGTGCTTGTTATGCAGGTCTGCCATGACAAACCAAGAGAAAACTGAACTCATCTGTATTTTTGTTGTAAGCATTCTGTCTACTAATGAAGCTATATACACAATAAATAATAACAGCATAGATTTCACAAATAAAACAGCAGCCTGTTTTATTTTGTTGATATATGGTGTTAGTCTCAAAAAATATTTAGCTTCTAAATACAATATTTTAAAAGGCCACAATTAATTTGTTTCTCTTAACACAGGACTTCATAGATGAGTACACAGAAGAAATATGACTCCTTGGGTCAACCTGTGGTAATCTGAATAGATTATAAATCACAAAATGGAAAAATTAATGATTTTATTAAATACCCAATGCTTTAAGTAACTATTACTGAATGTAAACTGTTAGCAAAGGCTGCAGAGAGCTGGACTGGAAAAAGAATGTAGCCTGCTTATATCATCTGATTTGTAGGGATGAAAAGGTGGTAGCAGGAGCAAAAGGAGATGTACATATTAACTGCTCTGCAAATATAATTGCTATTTTGCAGGGGCAGTGGAAAACCATCAATTTACAAATATATTTAAGCTCAACAGAGCACTGTAGAAAAAGATTTTGGTTGAAGTGGCAAAGGCCTGTGTTTGAGAATTGCCTGTGAGAATTTAATTTCATTTACATTCTCCTATACATGTTTAATGAATATTTGATCTTATTTAAAGTATAATGATAAATACGCTAACAGTTTTTTTGTTCTCCCCAAAAGTAATTAAACATCTTATTGCTGTGTTCTGAGCTAACACAATGTGAATGTCTAATGCAGGATTGCATGCATTCTCTTATTTAAACAACAGTCTGGACGCTGCTTATTTGGACTGAAACCAAGCAGATCCTTGATCTTTCTGGTGCTGCACTAGGCACAGCTCTTGGCTAAATACATTGGGATATCAGTTCCTTTACAACACAAAACAGTATATGAAAAAACCAGTAAAGTTACTGTATAGAAGCCATTGGACATCTGAGGCAACTGTAAGCCAACTCATCTATGAGTGGGTAGCAAAGGAAGTATCTTGCAGGTAGAGTTGTAATCTAGGCTATAATCTTAGGCTGGGAGCTGTTACGCTCCAGTTCTACGCTGCCACTTCCAGTCTGTTGGATGCTGTGGCATGAGACCACAAAGAGCAGCCTGGGAGCTGCTTTGCTTAATGCTACTGATTGAACTGACTTCTGATTAGTTCCCAGAATGCAGGAAAAACAACAAAAAACCTCAATCTCTCTATTTAAAATTTTGGAATAATTTAGGCTTCTAATTTCAGATAGTTTCAGAATATTTCTAGAGGGGGAGGAAAAACAAAGTGCTGTGTCTGTGACCAAGGCTGGCAGATTGTTTCACCTGGCTGCTTTACCAGTTCCTCAGAATTGCAGTCCCTAGTCTATTCTTCAGATTTCTTTCTGTTGCTAAAGCAATAACACAAATTTGAGATAATAAATTCCTTTATCTCATATGTCTGAAGTTGAAAAAGCTGCTCTAGATGAAGAGCTGGGCAATTAAATAGTTTATTTAATGTTGTGTGTTGTATTTTTTAAATTTATATTTAACGATTCTCTTTGAAAAATTATTTTTGTAAGAAACTCTTCAATTCATATGCGATTTACTCACAAAACACATGGTGTCTCTGCTATATATTTCAAGTACCATATGGGAATGAATATATTTTCTTTAACTTCTATTCAACAGTACATAGTGACTTTTTTTCCCTGCTTTATTGACCTGTCTAAAAATATATTTCAGGCTTTTTTCTCCAGGCTTTTTTCTCCTTATTGCATTATTCTCTTATACCCTTAGCACTGCATTTCTCAGCTGACTGATTTGACAGTTTGGGAAAAAGATAGAAATTGTCAACTGAAACTAACCAGCTCATGTTATTTCACCAGATTTTACTCTCTGGAAAACAACGTGAAAAGGATGACCCATTTTCTCCTCTTCCCAGGACTAAAAGCCAATATATCAAGAATCTTGAAACTGTCACTAATTTGTAGTGATTTCTATGGGCCAGAAATGCTTCTGTTTATATATTGCACTTTTTGCAGTCTGCTACCTCTTTGATAATGACTTCCCCACTTTGCTATAAAATGAATTTTTGACAAAGGTGGGAAAGCCTGATTGAAAGCAAACAAAAAAGTAGTCATTTGTAGAGAAACACAAGTCATAAACAATGTCAAATTGTTTTCAGTGATCCACATGCAGATACACCCTTTGGCTGACAAGGTCAAAGAAGAGTACTTGGTGCACCACACCATCTCCCACATCTGTGCAAGTTCCTCTTACGCTCCCATTCATGTATAACATCGACAAAGTCAAACACTATGCTTCCATCAGTGCTTCCTGTGCCTTGTAGAAGTTTTGTAGGCCATGCTAAGTAGTCTGTAGCACTGCACATGTCTTCCACATGAATTTTGATGATGATGTTACCCAGTAGCCTACAGAAAATCTTGATGATGGTCATCTTAATGATTTGGCAATTAGTCTGTGAAACTGATATTGTTTGTTGCGGCCTTTCTTGTAACTGTAAACAAAGTAGTGTAAACTGCCTGATGTGTCTATCAGTAGCACAGAGCCCAGCAAGACCGCAAGATCCAGCTGAGTACTTGGTAAATTTCAGTGATTAGTCCATTTGAGCTCAGTACTTCTGGCACCTGGTAAGCAGTAGTACTGCTGCTACCCTTTCGGTAGGAGAGAGTGTGTGTGAAGTTTGTAAGGAAAATGATACTGGCCTCATGCTTTTCCTGATCTAACGCTTAACACAGAAGGTGGAAGCTATGACTTTTGTACTGCTCTGAGGTCTGTAGAACTTTTCTGAAATAGTAATAATCTGGACTGAAATCTTTCCAATCCCTACCTGTATATGGCATGTTGATTCAATTTAACCTCAGGTCCATGCATATCCTGCATGCCAAAGCATTGCAGAGAGAAATAGGTAAAGCAATGGAAAACCAGTGGCCATTAATCTAGCAATGTAAATACCTATTTTAAAACAACCATGCTGGCGTCATGGGTTGCAAAATCTCCAAACATTCTCAGTCTCTATATTAAACTTCCTACAATTTTAGATTTCAAATCAGCACTTCATCTGTACTTAAACAATAAAAAATACCCAAACTCTTTAAAATATAGAAAATTACAATTCTGTGAAAATATCTAGTTGCTTCCATTTTGATATACTTCTATCACTGTGAAATTTTCACTAGTGGTTTAGACTTTTGTGTACTTTCTGCTTGCAAAAACATGAATGAAACATGACAGAAAATTTCCTTATTTGTTGAAAGTTTTCAAATACATGTCTCAAAAAACAAAAAAGAAAGAAAAGCTGAAGAGACTCCTAGTAATATGAGCTTGTCAGCATTTTGAATGTGATTTTTTTCCTGATAGTAGACTATAAAACATTATACACTAAATCTTTGAGTTCTCTATATGGCTCTGTTCATTTTATGCTGATATGAACTAAAAGAGACACAAGTCTCTTTCTTTTTATTTGTCTGAATTTAAAGGGATGTTTGTTCTCCTTCAGCAGCAACATTATGACAGTGCAATTATCTTTGCCAAGTTATCCTCTGTCCCAGTTTTTCCTAGATACATGGGGGTTTTGTCCTAGAAGATATCCTTCTTTGTTGTTTGAGGCATAGTGTTTTCATTTTGAGGTCTGACGCTTTAAACATTTATAGGGGGATAAATTAAAACCTACAGCCATAGGGCCGAAATAGGATTGTCGAAGAGGTTCTTAAGAGGTACTACCTGCCAGAGGCCTCCTCTCCTTTGCCATTGCTCTCTGCTGAGGAGCAATGTACATAGGTACAGCTCTTTAGAAACAACATTCACTGAAGAACAGATTCTGATCCTCAAAAATGCCTTATTTTAAAAACTGGTCTACTGTAGAGAAACTATGCTATGCTGTGAAAAGGATCTAAAGCTGAACTTCTCAGCAACCAGATTTAGATCCAGAAGATAAATTTTAGCCTATCATGCTAAATTCCCTATTAACATACTGTCTGAACAGTAAATATTTGTGATTGCATTTCATGGATTCTTATGCTGTTATACTCTTAAGGCTGAGAGATAAAAGGAAATAAATTGACATTTGAAAGCTTCTCTACCTGGAGAAATAGTTCTAAAATAGCCATTCAAGGAGGCACTTGTAAGAACAGAACAGTACAAAATACCTCTTGTGGAGGAGCTGTTTGAGGTTACTTCTCTGTGTCAGCAAATCCTTCGAACTTTATATCCGAGCAGAGATTGCAGACTTTGCTCTTGCTGTCACCAGGCCTGCAGAGAAGAAAATAAAAGAGCAAGACTAAAGTCCTGGGGTTTTTTTCTTTTTTTTTTTTCCTTAGGCAGAATGTATAATTGTAATTTTTTTAAAAAGGATTCTCTTTATTTTCCATTTCAGATTGGCATTCAAAGATAGACATTGCATTAAATGAAGATAGACATTGTATATTCATGTGGATAGAGGCAAAATTCTATTATGACTGATCTTCAATAATTTCTCTTTTATTTGTTTTGAGTGTTAATTATTGTTATTTCTTCCAATTATTGTTGAGCAGACAACGAAAATAAGACCTAACAAAAAATCTTTTCGAATCTCCATGCAAGATTGGTCACTATATATAAAAAAGAAAACCCCAAACCCCTGGCTTAAAATCTCAAAATCTTTCTAAATTATTACAAATCTAGAGACATCCACACAGATGGTGCTTATTTTCAAATCTTTTTGATGTAGAGCTACAGGGAGTGTGTGACATATCCTAACAAGTATGTATTATTGAAATAGCTTCCTTTTAGAGTTTAGAAAATGTCATCAATGCTTAGGCAAGAAAACAATACTAGGGAGATGGTAGAGATAGGAATAGTTGAGTGAAAGTAAACTGTGTGGTCCTATTTCCTAATCAAGGAACTTGCCATGGGGAAGAAAATTCAGTGATACTGAAATTGCAGCATAGATTAAAAAGGGAAAAGATATTCAGCCTGGGAAACTGTTTACCAAAAGATGTAGTTAGGCCAAGACTTGGAGAAAATTCAAAAGCCACTTGGCTGTTCTATAAACATAATAATCCACAATGGTATTTTTTTCAGGGTAGATATAAAGATTGTTCCTCTAGAATGTGAATCAACTGATACTTGCTTGAGAGTGGAATGAAATTTTCTATTAGAGAAGTTATTCCCCCACTGTCTGTATCAGGGTTTCTCAGACCTCTTTGTTCCCATGTCTGGTGCTGGCCATGGTCTATGACAGGGCACAGTCTGCATAACTTAATAACTCATCCTTATTACTAACATTTAGGCCAAAAAGAGCTCTGGGACGAATACTGAAGTATTCATACAAACACCGTTTTATGGCAGTCTTCTGAAAAGACCTCTTTGGTAGTTCATCTAGGTGCCCGCAATGTTAACCATGCACCGCTGTGTAACAAAGTACAGCTAGTTGAAGTGTTTAACAACCTCCACAGGACTGCTCTGTTACTGTGCCACTCCTGTATGATCGCAGAACATGTAAGTGGCTAAACCTCTGCAGAGAGCCTGATGTCATCTGGAATCAAGGACACTTAACATAATCTACTACAGAGGGACTTCCAATGTCTTTCCTGTCAGGTAAAACAGCATAGCAGTTGGCACTCTACATTTAAGAGAAGGTTGTGGGTACAGATTGCTGGATGTCATGGAGCTACTCATGCCACAGTGTCTTTGCCGTTTTCTTTCTGATATTATACAGTGCTTGAAATAAGACAAGGGCATAACTTATCTACACAACAGAAACTTATAGTGCTTTTAAGAAGCAAATTGGTTAGCAGCTCCATGGCTGCTCCACAGAGCTCAGTTTAAGCTGTTCAGCCCTGCTAGATGGGGTAAATACACCTGTCCAGAAGTTTGTGTTCTCACTAGTAGATTGTTGGACTTCTCTATATAGTTAAATTAAAAGGTGAGAGACAGCAGTCCTAGGCACTGAAACTCCATTGTTCCTACTGTTAGATAATTAGATTTGGGCACACCTTTAACCCAAGCCAGTTATCTCTGTGCCAAACAATTCCAGAACGTGGCAAGGGAATTAATCGACTGGGATGTCATCACCACATTTGGAGCACTGAGGGAGTTTAGAAGTGGGCTAATTTCAGCTGGCGAATTCCAGCCAGTTAATTCAAGTCTCACTGCTGGGAATGACCCAAGGTGTAAAAAAATTAACAGAGTAGTTGCTTTAGAGATAGTTTGTTTAATGATGGCTTGAGTGCACATATCTGTGCAGGGGATTATTAAATTGCCTAGCATTTCAGTAAAACTCTAATTAAAGTTAGAAACACAAGGAGAGAAGAAAATAATTGCCCTGGAGGCTTGAGTACAGAGAGATAATCCACAGGGGAGCAGTTGTCTTCAGATTCTGACCTTCTTTAGAGGAAAATCTTTCATATGTGATGCTCAGGATGTGAAATTCTGTGTTTCAAAAAACCCATCCAAAAGATTTAACACGAAATACTTTTGATACGAGTTGAGGCTTTTGGGGTTTTTTATTTGGGTTTTTTGTTTTGTTTGTTTGTGGGGTATTTTTTGGTTTAGTCAGGACGTTTTAGCTTGGTACTGGTTATGTTGTCTGGAATGTTGGCAGAGGATTGATTAGAGGTGGTATAAACATTCACTGGGTGTCTTTTTGCAAGGATAATATGTAAAAAGGCCAAAAAGGATACCCTATAAACTTCATGAAGATGTGAAAAAGCATCTTCCAACTTCTTTTACTTTTGCTATTAGAGGAGTATTGCTGGCCATTTGTGCAAGCAGTGTTTAGAAGGATATGAAAATGGTAGTCTGTTTTATCTTTGTATGTCTTTTCAAAATCTCTGTTTGAGTGATAAGAGGCTCTGATAAAGAAAAAAAGAGTTCATCTTATATCAGAACTTAAGCATATGATAAGAGCTATGATGAATTATAACTTAAGAATAGGACAGTGCAGAATATTCTAGTGTTCTCTAGAAATGATTTCATGGGGTGTCCACCTTCCAGCAACCAGCAACCAGCAGAGGTTTCCAAGCTAACTCCAGAACTGGATGCAGAATTGCTGTGTCAGCAAAGCACTACACCCTAATTAATCAGCAGAGAGGAGTTAGGTAAATTAGCTCCAACAGCACTGTATTATTGCAACTCTGTGTCTTCTCAGCCACATGTTATCTGAGCTGTGTTGGATCAGGTAAATGTTCCAACTTGTTCAGTACCTGTAACCTCGTCCTAGACTGCATCGTGTAGAATGTCTATTGGGTGTCTGACTTTGAATGCCAGTATCTTTGGACAAATAGCCTAGGTTTGCAAACAACTTTGAAAAAAATAAAGTAACATACTTCAGGAGGAGCAATATTTTAAATATGAAACAGAAAATATTTAGAGTTTCTCAAATAAAATTCAGTGAATTTTTGCATCACAGATTCTGCATTTATTTGTATATATGCTAAAGTATTTCTAAAATACATTACTCCATTCTATTCAGTTAAAATCTGCAACAAAACAACAGCTCTTCATCTGACAAAACTGCATTGACTGTGGCGAAAGACAGCACTTTTTTGTCTTTTGTGAATAAATAGACCCTGCTGCCATAGACCATATTAGCTATTAAGGAAATCCAAAATAAGAAATTAGGGAAATTCAAGACCTGGTTGAACTATAGAAGCTTTTGAGTGTCTAGTGCAAGAAAAACAATTTGAAAGGACCTATTGTAACACTTTTCAATTTCACTTTTCACCCAGAGGGTGGTTGGGCACTGGCACATGCTTCCCAGGAAAGTGGTCACAGCACCAAGCCTGAAAGAGTTCAAGAAGTTTTTGGACCATACTCTTATGTACATGGTGTTATTCTTGGGGATGTCCTGGCAGGACAGGAGTTGGACATTGATGATTCTGGTGGGTCCCTTCCAACTCAACAGATCCAATGGCTCAGTCCTGTAAAACATAAAACTCACCAGACAGAGGTTCAAATTTTTGATTCTTCATAGATGAGATATCTTGAGACACACTAGGCCAAACTCTATCCTTGATTTTTTATCACATTATGCACTGGCACACTTGGGAGATACACAGACATACCATACATGAGTTTACATCACAGAAGACTGATGTCTTTGGTGCTCATTAGAACGGTGATTGTCAATTAGTGCACTGAATTATTTTCAATCTTTCAAGCATCAATTAAAATATTTTTTAAATGCTTTTTCTTCTCTCTCATGTTCTGTTTCTTGTCTATGGATATAGGTTCAAAATATCTAACCATATGGGAAAATTACAAAGATGCTATAGTGTTCTAGTCTGAACTCCAAAAGAAGTGGAGCTTGTGTAGTCTCCTTCTATCAAAAAATTTTTATATTTTGGCCAGCATTTTTTGGTTTTAATAGTAATGTAGAGTATTTAGAGAGACTAAAGTCTCCCTTCTCTTATGAGGTAGTGGCTCAAGTATATGTTCAGAGACACTCCTGTTCTCCCACTGGCAGAAGTGCTGCAGTGTTATCATTTCCTATTTTTGATAGCTGAAAATCAAATGAGCAACAAGTATTTTGAAAAGCGTCAGTGAGAGACTGCTTTTTCTTGGAGAGAAGCTATCCACATTATGGGAAGCCATGGGCAATCACTTTTTTTCCATTCCCTTACTTAAAGAACTTGTTTTATAAACCTAATTATCTTCAGTGCAGAACTATGAATAATGTTATCACTTGGTTCTTAATGGCTTACCGTTTGACAGCTGGCAGTCCCTTATCAGCTATACCTTTGTGATGGACACTTCCAGTGTAAATCAATAATTTCATAGCAAGTTTTGATTTCTAGATGTTGATGAATTGTTGACAGAACTGAAAACTGGAGGTAAGGCATTTGATAATGCATTATGATGACAGGACATCCTCAGGCACCCACTGTCTGTTGAAGCAGAGTTATTTAAGTGGCTTGCTAGAATTATGATAATTTGCTTTCTATTGTCACATCTTAACAAAACAAATTTGGTTTACTCATATTTCTAGAAGTTACATTCTTTGCCGTTATTGAATTACTCTGATTAAATTACAACAGCAAGCTGTTTTTTATAGTCCCTTGTGCTAGCAAAGGTTGGGAAGAAATGCTTGTGGCCTGCCCTCTCTCCATTTCCTAGTGACATTTCAATATTTTCTTACAAGTTCTGCTCATCATGTTTTCTGCCAAGTTTTATTACATTGTGGATAAAATGAAAAATTACTCTGTCCTGCAATGTTTGAGATGAGGAGAGCAATTCTGAACCTCCATCTGAAAGAAAAGAGATAGTCATGTGTATTGTATCCAGTAAGCATAATCCATAACAGACAGTAATAACATTTTTCATGGGAAAAAAAAGCCTGCAGAATTTCTGAAAAACCATTTCTCTGTGAAATTGTATGACTGAAAGTGAATCAGGTATATAAGTAGCAGGTTTTGTCTTTCTCTAGCACATGAGAAAGCATGGCCACCTTTTCCTAGTTGGGATATGTGTATGCCCAATTCATTTTGCATGTGATGTGTCTTGTCTTCACATTGTAGGGACTAGTCCTGGGGCAAGATATATGTTGTTTTGGTACTAAAGTGCAGCTAGGGGAAATACCTTAGAGCAGGGCTCCTTTGAGTATTGGGCACAACTCAGCACTGTGACTTCTCTCTTGCTTTCTGTCCTTCATACAAATAATTAAGGAGTCACCCTAATCTGCAGACCATCTACTTCTGCCACAAGGGATGATGAACAGAGAAAAGCAGCCATAGCACTGTGCTGATAAATCTTCACTATGTGCATGTCAGTTCTCAGGAATGTCAAACAGTGGATTGTCTCTGTCCGGCCATTCTGGACAGGCAGGCAACACCAATACAGTCCTAAGGGTAAATCCCAAGTCAATCAGTAATAGAAAGGCTTTGGGAAAAATAGTTCTTCAAAACAAAAATTTGCATAATGATGAGCTTCATTTTGTTTTCCTTTGAGCTTCTTGATAGTGATTCTACCATCTCCAGAAACAAAACACAATATAACATGAACTACTGGAATAGGGAGATGTAGGAGTCATTAGCAAAATCTTGCCCTGCACAGGGTTAACACAGCCTGCTCTTGACGGCCTCACTTATATGGCTGTCCTCACATATTGCCATTTAGATCCTTTCCCCATGACATTGTCACAACATATTAAAGCTCCCATCCTGCAAGCACTTCATGCATGTGGGTAGTCAGAGTTAATCACATGCATGAGTGTTTGCAGGACAGCAGCCTGAGAGATTAAAATCTGGAAAAGCAACCATATAAAATGACCTATTTTAAGCAGGAAGAGAAAGGGACTCAACAGAAGTTCTTTATAGCTTACTTGGATATAACATTTTGAAATACATAATTTCTTACATTTTTACGAAACATCTTTCTCTCCTGTAGCACCATACCTAAAAACATAGCAGCAAAAGCTGAAATGTGAAACTGGAACTTTGCCAACACTTTAAATCTGTTGATGTGACCATGACACAGAAATCCAGACACAGGAACAGCTGTCTGGCACGAGAGTGTCCTTGACTGGTTCATTAATTGAATTCCCAAACAACATTTGTCACAAGTTCTGAAGATCAGGAGTTGTGATTCTGGAATAGTAACACAAAGAAAAATAAAACAAAGGTAGAAAAAGAAAGAGAGATGCTGTTGCTTGCTAATTGTCATGCACTCAGCAGCTTCAACAGCCTACTTAGCACCTGCCTCTTTAATAGGTTTTAGCAAGAAGGCTGGGACCAAACCCTTTTTTATTGCAGCAGTTAGTTCAGTTAGTTTGCAAATCAGCCCTACTGCATTGAAAAAAAAAAAAAGTTGTTTATTCTGCATTCTTTGAAGGATAAATGCTAAACAAATGCCTTCTTTAAACTATTTCTTTCTCTTTGTATATATTAGTATGTTTAACTAAAAACCAAGGTACTTTTTGGCCTGTCACTACACTTCCTTCACGTTGCTAAATATGTTATATTTTGTTGCCAGACAAAACACAGTGTTGCAGGAAAGAAACGTGGGGTTTTTTTCTGAGCAACAGCCAAACTACTCTTTATTTCCCTACTATACCCTGCCTTTCTAAACAAAGCTTCATTTTTCATACCTCTTTTAGTCTAATTCTATCTGACATCTTTAAATCCCATCACTTGACACTTATGTGGAGATGGAAATGTAACACTTATTATGAAAGTTAATTATGATGGCTGATATAAATTTTTCTACCCCCACTTTTTCTGCCCTCTTTTCACAACAAAGGCACGAAATCAGAGTAATCCACTATCTGATGACGGACTATGGGGAGACAGAAATCATATTGTTGTCCAAATTTGTGCGCCTTAAAACAAACCACAAGTGCTTTATTCAGGCTATGCGAGGGATTGGGTCTGTGGATCCGTAGGAGTATAGACTGTTGTGTTTTAACTTAGAAATACTCTTCTGTGTTTGGGGACAAAGATAAATTTGACTTCTTTGGATGATCCTTCAATTGCCACCATTTACAGCTGCAGTGTGGCATATGGCCCAGCTTTACGTAAGGTTACCTCTACCTGTTCTAGGGGCTGAAAGCACTATTTACCGATGGGCTTCAGGTAATGACTAAACTCTCAAATGTTTGGGTTGCTAAAAACTTCCTTAAAATGCTGTAACTTGTAACTGGTTTCAATTCTTTGGAGCACAATCTGAAAATATTTTTCTACGAGTTACACCAGAATCAAGAATACTGCAAGAGCAACATTTTTGCCTTCATCTAACATTTCATCTTGTAGTTGCAGATGGGGAAAAGAGAAGAACAAGTATATAAAATATGCTTAGCAAACAAGGAAAACCAGCAGTCTAACCAACAGTCCAAAGCTTCAGCCAATTTTTTTTTACAGTATCAATTTTACATCTTGGTTAAGTGCTATGAATGCAATTGCCACTGCAGGAATTCCACTGTGGTTAACTTTCATGGGAATCAGTGTTGAAATTTGGATGTAGCACCTGGGGTATCTGTTGTAACACGCCTTAAAAGAAAAAGCCGTTGAGAAAAATTCCTTTTCCATGCACCATGGCTCTTAATGCCTCCACGATGGCATGCAAAGTCTCCGTAATGAAACCGAAGGGATTTCTCATTGTGTAAATTGCAGTCTGGATTCGATGTAATCATTTTATGTTATCCCTCCTCATAGCTTCCACAATTAGGGAGAGATGTGGTTGAAGCATTGTTAGACTGGGGTCATTTTTGACTGCAAAACAGCATGTGGGGTCTCTAGGGAGACGCCAGTGAGATGAAATGAGGAGTTATCTTGCCTTAATGGTGAGCAAGTGGGTACAGTTTCTTAATGTTAGACTTCTCAGGCTCTCTTGGGCTAAATTTTCTGTCTTGTGTCTCCTAAGTTGTGCAGTAAAAAGTACACATTTCTATCAATCAGCTATAAAGATGTACTGAAAGAAGTACGTGAACATGGCAGAAATTGTGCAACAAGGAGAAAATCAGATATAAGCAAACAAATGTATTTCAATGATAATGATGACTGAGAAAAAGAGAAGCAGTTCCTTTTGAAAACTGTATAAATATACCAAATACAAGGGGTTTATTGTGCCAACAGTCTCCTTTTAAAAGTTCCAATTTTTTGATTTGTTATTGCACAATATTAGAGGTGGGAAGTTTCCTAGACAAAGGTGTATTGTATTTTTTCATACCACAAGGATAATTCTAATTCATGCAAATTTGAGTCACATCTGCACATGAAAAGGAAAGCCTGTTTTCAAATGGCCATTGAAATTTAATTTTTCCAGGTACCTCTTTTGCCTCAGTAAGCAGTGCTACATTCTCTGGAAGCAACTATAATTTCTTCACTTGGATGGCCTTAGATGTTGAAAATGCAGTTAGGCTTTCATTCTTTAGAACATGTTGAGGATACAGGAAGGGCTCTGATGCCTTTCATTTTGTTACCTGGATGGATACTGAAGATAACCACACTAACTAAAAAGTCTAACAGAGGCTACTGCTATTATCCCTGATACAGGCGTAGTTAAATATGTATCTATTCAAATGTAAAGATCTGTGGCATGATCACTCTGTATTTGCAGCAAAAGTAGCTGCTTTTACAAAAAAATCTTAAATGTCAGTAACATCTCATTTTACTGGAGATACAAGTCTTTAGTTGCCGTGTGAAAAGATTGCTTGGATAGCTCTAAGGACATTTCTTTAAAATCTTGCTGCACTACAAATATTTTAATTACAATTAATGATTTCATTCATTTAAAAAAACCCCAGTATGTAAATTAAGTAATAAATTTGCCAGACATTAATTCGGGTACTAACTGAAGTCTTATCCTCTGTAGACTTAGCTCTACTGTGCACATCACACTGCACAGATATGGAGGACTTACCTGAAAATCCATGGATGTGATTGAGATAAACACATTGCAAATGTCCTGCAGAAAGATGAGGCACAAAACCTGAAGCTTTGTAGCTTAAGAAGGTTAAAGCTCAAGAATTTTTTCTGCTTCCAGTACATCACTGATCCTAGAATAGTTTGCTCTCAACCCTTTATTTTTTTGTTATAATTACAGTATGACCAGCCTGGTTGTTATGTTGACATTTGTTCATGTGTTTTGACCATGATACCTCTGTTTACTTAGTGATGTGTCATTAGGAAGTGCCTAAGGATGCTATGGTGGAGATTGTTTTTGAGATGGAACTGAAGAATGCTCTTCCCATATGTGTTGTATTGCATGCAGGAATCCTGGAGTGTATGTATTTGCAGTAGAATAATAAGATGAAGGAAGTCTGTCCTCTTCCATGCCCTTGCCAACCCGGTACTGCAAAAGAAGCAGACGCTACCCAGCTAGGAAATCTTGTGTGGTGGGATCCTTTGTGAAGATGATGCTGGCATAGCCACCACCTCTTCCTTTCTCTGCAGGTTCTAGCACAGGCAGGGAGAAGATAATCACAGAGAAATAACATTTCATGGCATAAAAATCAGGGGGAATATCATTAGTAAAAGTAAGTTATAGCCATTTTTCTGCTGCACATTTCCAAACTTAGGAAAAACTTCAGCCTATCAGTTAACTTGGTTTTAGGTCTGTGTAAGAACTACTGAGATCTGCTGGATCTGCTTTACTGTTAGGTCTAGTAAAAAGAGTGGTCCAATGTCTACTTGCATTTAGCAAGCAGTGAGGAGTCTGAGCTGCAAAGATCAGATTCTCACAGGCACAGATGGAGAAGCAAAGCCCAACCCAGTCTCTGTCTCAACCACAGTGCATGTATACACAATGAGACAGTATTTGCAACGGAAGATGGTCTGCTGTAGGAAATTATTTCAATGCCTGAGTGCTGGATGTGGCATTCCATATCTAACTTAGTCTTCTGTGTGAATCCTGCACTTCCTTTCTGAATTCAGTGCAGCACTTTAATATGTCTGTGGTCTTTTATTTCTTCATAAGTTGTTTTAATATTTGGTTTATATGTGAAGGTGAGACCTGTGCTCAGGCTGAGACTTTCCCAAATGTTATATAGCAGTGAATTTTTTAAGCTGAGCTATGAGGCATAAAAATAAAGATTTTTAGGACAAGCCTGACACACTGTTAATGAAAGCAGAGCTGGAGAACTCTAACAGATTAGAAACACATCCATATCGATATGTATTTCTGTAAAGCACCAGAACAGCTTTGCACTGCATGTTCCTTCCCACCTCCTGGAAGAACCAAGGCTCTGCAGTGTGAAAAAGGAATTCTCAGTATTTTAAAAATTGTTCAGACATGTCCTAGACCTTCTGTTAGGAAATCATACAGTCAAGTGCTTACTAATACAGAGTGACTAACTCTCCATTGAGCTAACAGTGACACAAGCTTTGTGTCAAAGCTTTCACTGTGCAAACATGACCTATCATTGTTACAAATGCCTGCTATGAAATTTTCCCTATCACTGACGCTACTTAATTATTTGCAACCATAGTTTGGCCTGGTAGTTTCCCTTTTTGATATTAATATTTCTTTTCAGAGAATAATTATTCCATGCACTGTCTGACCTAAATAGAGCTGAGTGTCTACCAAAGGGATAACACTAAAATAAAGAACCAAGAGGGTTGAAGAAGAGGTTCTGTTGTCCTGATACTGTCCTTGTCAGCAAAAGCACTCATATTCCAAAATGATCCCTGGGTTAGAAAGCTGTAGTGGTTAAAATGGTGTTAGTTGTTTATTGAGTTGCAGTTTCAAAGTTTTGCTGTGTTATTACTTCTTGGTAGATGCAGCTTTGGATTTGTCCTGTTTTTAACTGAAACCATGGTATTTTGCAAGGCTGTGGGTGTGTCATTTTGAGAACTTAATATTTTGCAGGTTTGGATATCAAAATTCAAGTCTTCACAAACATTCTATTTCTCACAAAAGTGAAGATATGCACAGTTACAGAGATGCTTATTACCATAAGAAATTTTTTGTCTATTCAGACACCATAATCTCTTAATGAATGTACTGTTTTGTGGTCATAGAGACATTAATTTTAAAAACAGACTGAGGCTGACTTCCTTTTCAGCATTGCAATACTTATCTTTCATGCCTGATGATGCAGGAGAATCCAAACCCTCATGTGCAGTATCAATACTGCGTACATGGAGCTCTAAACTCCTAGTGATGATATTCTGCTCAGGGTAGGGGTGCAAAACATCCCTGGAGTACTCTTATGTGAACCAAGATAACAAAAGTATGTCTTAAATCCCATGCATCACCAAGGGGTTTTAATCTTCACTAGTGATCTCTGGCATCCCTCCATCCTCCAAGGATCAGAACCTAATAACTAGAGCAGGGTACTTAACCTGATCTTCCAAGCCTATTGCTTCAGGAAAGCATCATCATGTTCCAGTCTGTACATGGGGCAGGGAGGGTAAATCATGGGGCCTAGGCCTTTTCTCAGGACAAATTGATTTCATATTGAACAATCACTGAAAAAAATGCAGAAATTATTTTGAGCACCCAAGGAAGGCACAGTTCAGGTCTGCCAGGGACAGCAATAATGTCTTCCTACATGGGAGTGTCAGCTTTCTTGTCCAATGAATCTTTATTCTCTCTGCAATAGAAGAGCTTCAGTTGGAGTGGGGAGTATCCTTTTCACACAGAATAGCCTGCAGTTTTTTGCAGTGAGACTTACTTATTTTTGAAATTAATTTCATATACTTCTTAACGGTGAACATCCTAATGGCTTACTCTCTTCCCCATGTAAAACTTCTCTCCTCAGTGTTGATAGCACAGTGTGAGTTCAGTGTGGGCTCAAACACCAGAATTCGAGTCTCCTTGTGATAATTCTGTAACTATAGATACAAATTTCCAATATTATTTTTAAAAGGTAGTTCTATGACCATCCCACATCAGATTGGCATACTGATAAATAGTCTGGGATCAATAAAAATAAAATAATTAAACCCCCACTGGTATTATTTTGTTATTAATTTCCACATTTACCTCAATAAAATCTTAACATTTTGTAGCTCTTCTAAAGCTACCATGTGATTGCCAATGTCAGTGGCTGAAGAGTATCAAGGAAATAAATAATAGAATCATAGAATTGTAGAATGGCCTGGTTTGGAAGGGACTTAAAGGATCATCTCGTTTCAACCTCCCTGCTATGGACAGGTACACCTTACACTAGACCAGGTTGCTCAGAGCTCCATCCAACCATTTCTAGGGATGGAATATCCAGAACTTCTCTGGGCAGCTTCTTCCGGTGCCTCACTGTCCTCACAATAAAGAACTTCCTAATACCTAATCTAAATTTACTCTCTTTAATTCTGAATACATTCCTCCCTTGTCCTTTCATTGTATGCCCTCGTAAAAAGTCCCTCTTCATCTTCCTTGTAGGCTCCCTTTAGGTACTCAATTAAGTAACTCTGAAGCCTTCTCTTTTCCAGACTGAACAAATCCAATTCTCTCAACCTTTCCTCATTGCTTTTTCCCTCTAGTCAACTTGGTGGCCTCCTCTGAACTTGCTCCAGCAGTTCCACATCCTTCCTGTGCTGGGACCCCAGAGCTGGATGCAGCACTCCAGGTGGGTCTCACCAGAGCAGAGCAGAGAGGCAGAATCCCCTCCCTGGCCCTGCTGCCCCCCCTGCTCTGGATGCAGCCCAGGACACGTTTGGCTCTCTGGGCTGGGAGTGCCCATGGCTGGGTCACATCCAGCCTCTCACCCACCAGCACCACCGAGTCCTTTGCCCTTCCCGTAGAAATACACAGCAAGATTTCTGAGGGAATTGTGAGAACTTAAGCACGAGAGGATGAATATCATATTTCAAGATGTCTGAAAAAATATAAACTGATGCTTTTTGAACATGTTTTTTATGAAGAAGCCATATTATTAGATCATTGCAATTGTTTCCACTTTTCATTTGAATACTTTCTTGAGGGATTGAGCAACTGATTTTCATAATTGTTCAAAGCTCCAGTTCTCCCACTGATTTGCTGTTTGGCTCTGCTGACACATGTCTTTAGACATCCTTTGCTGATAAATAATTAGATTAGTTAAAAATCTCACTCAGTAATGCTGTATTCTAACCAATTGTGGAATGTCAAACAACCATATACAAAACAGATCACTAGACCAAAGAGATTAGAGTGATAAATACATTTGTCATGCCCTCCCAAGTTTGTTTTTCACTGAAGTAAAATTTTGGGAAATTTTTTTGAGCAAAAGGGCAAATTTTTTCATTGTTATCAGCTGAGAATTCAGATTTTTAAGATACCTCTGAGTGTTATGAATAGGAGTCTATGTATGCTTGTGGTTAAAATGAGTAATTACCTGTTGAAGAGCTGTTGGAAGAGTGCCGACATGCTCTGAACTCAGAGAGACATTTTAGTTCCAAGGGCCCTTGAGACTTCAGGTTGTCTGGGAGGCCTGTGAGACCAAGTGATCAGAGAGCTATAATGGCACCATGAGCCACTGTGACCTTGTCACAAACTCAGGGAAATTTTTAGGTACTTAACTTTACCCTTAAGGGTGAATTTTACAAGAATGGGTGAATTTTACGAGAACAGGTAATTGCTTTATGGATATGATTACATTTCTCTTCATATTACTCCCCCATTTCCTTGAAAGTGAACCTCTCCACCAGCATAGGTACTGTTTTGCAGACTTTCTTCACTCTGTGTTTGTACAAATGCTGCACATTTTTTTGTTTGTTTGTATGTTTTTCATGCTATGCACACTGCTAATACTAATATGAGAGTTTTGTTTGAGAGAGTTTTGGAACAGATTGAGTAAACTCTCTTGAAGAAAAAAGTCCCATAACCCTACCATGAAATATCTTCAATCTGTCAGAGATGCTAAAACTGGCAGTTTCACTGTCTTGTTGCTATGTATGAAACGGTAAAGTGTTCTGAAGACTTTTTCCTTTCATGAGCTTGTAAATATTAGAGTCTAAAGATACCATGCTGAACACACTTTGCAGGAAGCACAGAAGAAACTCTAGGTGCACAAATTTAGCATTGCACGGTGCTCTGACACGGGTACGTCTCACCAGTCCTGTCATGTGTGAGCACACTACCTGACAGAAATAACTGGAAGACCTACTATTAGTAGCACACAATTTCTTAGACATCCTGGAGGTTAGAAATGGGGTCAAAGGACTTGCCGGTCCTATGGGTCTGGCACATACAAGTAATCCTGTAGGTAAAGCTTGGAGTATCAAGTTCTGCTGATTAAGAACAAGTTTGTTGAGAACATGTTTTTTAGCAAAGTGGAAATACTCTAACCAAGAAGGATGTTAGTCTGCATTCTTCCTGTACAATAACAGGTATTGGGAATTGTTCTGTACAGGGCAGGGTACTGTATCTTTCTGAGACCCTGGTACAAGCTAGCTGGATTGATGTAATACGCTGTGAAGTTATCCATGCTGAGCAGGGTTCAGGGCCTTGGTGTGAACTTGGCTTCTGCCAGAGGCTTGTCTCTGATCACTGAGCAACAGCGCAATACCAGTCTCTTTGTCAAAGAGGCTGACAAAGGAAAATGAAAGAAAGAGTAGAAGGAAAGGACATAAGTAACCATAGCTGTACAGAGCTATGTGCTCCTCTGCTCCGCATGAGGCCCAAAACTAACCTGAGGCCCCCTGTCTAATTCATGTGTGCCAAGAGTGGCTCACTGCTTATAAAGTAGCAGGTAGGGTGCAGGCTTTAGGAACTTTGGGATTTTTATGGTCTATGTTAGATGTAAATCGACTTCACCGTTTTCCTAGTGAACTCTGTCAGCGGTGTGAGGAAATATTCTTTGGTAGAGATTTCTCTCCCAGCTGGCTTTGTTGGCTTGTGTGTCCCATCAGTGCTGTGGGAGAACATGTCCCCAGACTGTCAGCCAGTCCATTTTCTGTCTGTCCATTCATTCCTGAAGTCCTTCTGTCCTAATCACATGGGAGGCAGGCGCTGCAGCCAGTTTTGCTGGCTGGTGTTCAGCTCCCTACTGTGTTTCATCAATAAATGAAGCAGAATGATATGTTGCACTGATACCTTGCCAGCAGATCAATTGCTCTCAGGCCGTGTTGCCATTCAGTAGGGAGTCAATTGCAACCTTCGACAAAAGGAGGACTGGGGAACACAGCATCTAAAGTCACATGAATGTAAGTGAGGACAGGTTCTGATTTAGCGGAATTAATCATTCACTGCATAGATCCAGACCTTCATTTAACAATTTGAGAGCCAAAACATCATGCCAGACCTGATTCTTACATCAATATTTGGATTCCGTAAATGTAGGGAAACTTTGGCTTTCAAATACACATGACTGAGACAAATTCCCTTATTTCTAGTCAGCTGTAATTTGGAAAATTCATGCATTAGCTTGACAGTAATCACAGTCATGATTTCATTCTCATATTGTGATGAACTATAGACCACACTTATTTATGAGATTTATACTTTTACATTTTCCTATAAAATCCTGTGATTCATTTGTTGTGTAAGACCTCATGTGCAAGCAAAAATAGCTTTTTCTCACAAGAGTTACAACATAACATGAGGTATCAACAGGACTTCTTCCACTCTAAGTGCTGAATGATCTTTCTTTTGTTATTCAGCAGAGTGTTTTTTATACCTGTACAATCAAACTGAAGACCTATAGCTATTTCATTGGTTTTGGTTGCCCTGGTCTTTCCAAGAAAAAATGTTTTTCAGTTACATAAGTCAAACAACCAAAATAAAATTTGGCTCAACTGTTACATGATGGTAGGTTTGTTAACTTCAAAGGCAGCCTGGCCTCTTCAAGATATGTCCTCAAAAATGACCCAGAAAATGATTTAAATGTTTAATGATATTTCTCTCTGTCACTGTTTCAATCAGTCAATCTGTCAGTGAAACACATCTTACATTCAATAGTACATGAAAGACAAATGATCTGAAAAGAAATGCATCTCTACCAAAGAAAAGGATTCAGTCTCATTGGTATCAGGTTGTCAGCAGCAATTCAGGGTCATTTTTGTGCTTACCCACACGGTCAGCTGAGTTACTTATTTATGTAGTTATTTAAGGGCTTGCAGAATTTCTGACATCAGCATGTATCCATATTCCCCCCACGTTTTTTTAATCATGCTATCAGCATAGGATTTCTGGGGAATAAACTATATGATTTTCAAGCATGTTGAAGTAACTCTTAAATTCATTAGTCCCACATGAAAAAAAATGGCATAAGGACAGAAAATGGGAAGGGACAGATTAGTAGCTTTTAATGTTTATATTATACCTAAAGGTATATTATATATACCTTTTTACATATACCTAAAAGGCTTTATAACTTGTTCTGTGAACATAAAGCAGTAGTGAATACTTAGCTCCCCTGGACCTCTGTTCAATAACCGATTTCTCCCTTTGTGAGGAAATGGAGTCTCTTTCAGTTTTCTGATGATTTTTCTGACTCTTCTCTGTAATTTTTCCAATATTTTGGAGTCTTACACAAAACAGCTAACAGCACTACAGCACTGGTGTGCTCTAGTAATGTGTTACTAATGTTCTACATAAGGTAAAATTGTGTAGGTCCTATTTTCAATCAAGTCCCTACTTAGGAGCTTCTGATTTTTGTCTTAGCTCCTACTTTCTCACTTTTTTTTTTTTTTTTTTTTTTTTTTTTTTTTTTTTTTTTTTTTTGGTCAAAGACTAGTATTAGTAGATAATTTATGAATGTCTTCGGCCTTCAAGTGAGGTTTTACTGCTTTTCCACCAAGATCATCACTACAACCCTTTCATGAGTAACTTTCCAAGATGCAGTCACTCATTCTATGCATGTGGTTTGCCCCCATTGTTCCTAGGAACTGTAAGGGATTTTACTTTCAGCTATATATAATGTATTTTAATGAATCAGCTTAATTAGCCTTCAAGATTACACTGTGGGACTGTCTCACATAAAGGAGCATTTGAAGACATTCTAAAATAAATCAATATAATGAACACTAATTACTTAAGGCAGATGGTATTCTCTGTAGAGTTCTAAAAGGACTCACTTGTAAAATTGCTGAACTGCCAACTGTGATATTTAAATAATCCTTACACTGAATGCTCTGTTACCGGTGAATTAGAAGATGGCTCACACATCACTAATTTTAAAAACATTTCAGAGTGGTGGAAGGAACTACAGACCCTATTAAGTAAACAGATAAGAATCATGTTAAAACCTTAGATAATTTAACACATTTCTTACTACAATAAGATGGCAAATAAATACTACTTCTTTTGTGTAGGAAATCATATTTAATAATGGTAATTCTTTGAAGAAACCATTGATGATATGAATTGGTTGGCAGAAATAATATTTATTTGGATTTGAAACAATGCTTTTGGCGCAGTTCCTCTCCAAAATCTTTTTGGAAAGGAAACCACAGTGTTATGGGAAGAGATCTTCTTGTGGACCCATGATATATTAAATTGACGAGTTGAAAGGTAGAAAGAAGCAGTGATTTTTCTGGTTGGATGCATTTTCTCAGTATAGCCCATAAAAAGCTAGGAGGAATGTTGTGCCATTTTAACATAGTCAAGAAGAATTTGGGAACAGGGTGAATAGGATGATGTGTGGTGATCCAAAGAGTTGCAGTAAAGTTCCATAATAAATGGCTGCACTGTAAAGAGGCAAATGGAATTACATGCTGATAAAGAGAATGTAATGTGTTAAAGGAAAAAGTATTGAGAAGCTATATATAATGAAAATCTTTGTGTTAACTCATGTCACTTACAAAAAAAGTATTTTGAGGACATTGTAGACAGCTCATTGAGAACTTCAGCTCAATGTTCAGTAGCAATCAAAGGCAAAGAATTAACATCCATAGATAGATAGAAATGTTCAGAAAAGAAATAATCAAACACACACAAAACATCTCTTGTAGAAATCCATGATGCACATATTCTTTGAAAACTCCCTATAGATCCAGTCACCTGCCTCACTGCCCCCACAATGGTAAAGAGAAATGAAAATACAGAAAGCAGCAGGAAACTAAGCAAGAAATCCTATACGTATATTGTCTAGCAGTATTTGACCTGGGAACAAGATATCTGAAGGAAGATATATGTGTTTATAAAATCATGACTTTCAACAAGATGGCAAAGAGAAAACTGTCAGATGGAACTTTCAAAACAAGAAAAGGACAATGTTGTCTATGTAACATGTAGTTAATCTGTGAAGTCTGGTGCTGCAAAACACTGAGATTGTTGAAAGATTCCATGCTTTCAGAAATCAGATAGAGAAAACATAGGAAAAAATCCATCAGAAGCTATGAATCATGAGGACAAGCAGCTCTGAATCGGCAGTGCCTTAAACTGGAACTGGGCAGCACAGTGTGAACCTTCACAGCATATTTACCACATTCTTAGGTTTGGTAGGCATTCACTCTGGGTCACTGCATGAAAATGGATATGAGATTACACTGACATTTGTCTAACTCAAGGCAGTTGTTCTTATACTACACTTTTAATTAAAGCTGTCTGTATTATTCTGTACATTAAATACTCAGTTCAAATGCATATCAGAGTGCTTTTTGGGTGTTACAGTAAGGCAAAGAGATCCCTCCCCAAGCTGTGTCTTTCTGGCATTATGAGTAGGATCCCAGCTGTGCCATTAATACTGAAAAAATAAAATTCTCAATCTGTTCTTTCAATTAAGTATCACTGAGTAATAGAAAAGAGTTGGATACATTTTAAGCTTATATGGGCACACACTTTATTTAGAAAGCTACTGTGTTGCATTTGTAGATGTTCCATACATTGTGAGAGTTGGAAACAATCCCTGTGAAACTGGTCGGAACTCTCTTAGAGTGCCTAGGGAATTTAATTATCTTTATTTCCATTTGTAAATTCTACTGCAGCTATTTTTCCAGACAGAAAATTAGCCATTGTCAGCTAAGTGCACGAACGCTGTATTTTATGTCTTCCATCTTTTCCAGCTGCAGGAGAACTTCTAGATACTGTCAGTGCTTTTCTTTTGCATTCACCTCCATGGCATTATGATGTTGCTTTACGATATTGAGACTGCGGATATCTGAAACTGCAAACCAAAATTTGATATTGCTTGTTTTTTTAAAAAAAATTCAGTTTAAAAAAAATAATAGAAAAGTGTAGACAGGTCTAGTGCTTAATTACAACCATAAACCAGACCAGGGTGTATGCAAGCCTGAGGCATCTGCGTATACTTCGGGTGTGTTATACTGATCTGGCCAAATTCTCTTTGTAATTCAGATTCTATGGGACGATCATAACATTTTTCAATTACTACTGGAATAGGAAGACGGATCCTTCCCCTTAAAAGGAGGTTTTTAAAATGGAATTTCTGTATATGTATTTGAAGTGATCCCAAATGGGAGCCAGACAAGTTGCTTTTATCATACTGGGTGCATTAGAAGCAAAGAAATTTAAAATCTTTTACAAACTTGCAGCGCTGGTTTTATGTGGGAATCTGTAAATATCTTCATAAACTAGCTCAGAGCTCAGCGTGCTTCACAGTCACTGAAGTGACTGAAGCTAGGAAGGGGTAGCTTTAAAAATGGATCTTCCTGCATGAAGAGTCTCATATTCTTCTGAAGATCTCACATTGGTCCCTGAAAATATTCACAACCTGCTCAGGTGTCAGTCATTCTATGATGTACTTCCATTTGTCAAGACTGAGGATTGAGTCTGGGATATTAAACAGATGAATAGTTCCCATCATTTTCTATTTAGAAGAGTTCTGGCAGAAATATCCACATATTTTCTTCCAAATCTTTTGTCTACACCCTGAATTTTGTGGGTGAATTTCGTCTTATTCCAGATGCAAATTGTATGCTCTGTGATTGTATTTCCTATAACTCTGCTTGGAAAACACAGTGAACCCATTTATACAGGACTTTATAAGGAAGAGTGACCAAATTAAAAATAAAATTTTAAAAAAGTTATACGCAAGGCCATAACCTCTATGTGTGACAAGTGCACATGCATATTGCACACATATTGCAAGGGGACAAACTCATGTGTCAAGATCATAGATTGCTCTGGGTTAAATTACAGGGATCTGTTCCTACAAGGAGCCTCTGTCTTCTTTTTTGTCACTGATCTCTCATATTGGAAACACTTTTGGGTTTTGAGGGTATGGCATGGGGACAAAAAAAACCATGCTGGGCTCCAGAAAAGAAGAGTAGAACAACTGCCTTTAATTGAGGGATTGGGGACGGAAGGATGTTTGGTTAGAAATTTAATTACCAAGCCTGTGTCTGTATTCCAAGACAGATAATCACCTGTCCATGCTGAGAAGGATTTTCCCATAGAACATAAACGTATGAAAGGCTAGAGGCAGGTTTATGCAGGCTGAACCTGTAGGATCTTGTTTTCTGACTTTATTTCTTTTAGGGCAATAGGATTTGCATTGTTATTATAGTTTCAAGATAACATTTCAGCATTTGGAGACTTATTTTTGTATTCCAAGAAACTTAATTGGGGAGTGGGGGGTGTTAAATTCTTCATCTTCATGAAATTCTGTTCTCATGGGTGGGAAACAGCAAAACAAGCCAACCACATACTGGGCTTCATCAAAATCATCCCGACCAGCAGCTTAGTGGGGTGATTCCCCCTTGTACTCTATTCTGGTAAGACCCCCCACCTGGAGTGCTACATCCAGCTCTGGGGTCCCCAACACAAGAAAGACATGGAGCAAGTCCTGAGGAGGACCATCAAGATGATCAGAGGGCCAGAACACCTCTCCTATGAAAAAAAGGGTGAGAGACAGCCTGGAAAAGAGAAGGCTCCAAGGAGACTTTATGGCACACTCCAGTACCTTAAGGGGGCCTGCAAGAAAGCCAGAGACACACTTTTTATGAGGATGTGTAGTGATAGGACAAGGTGGTATGGACTGAAACTGAAGGAGTGTAGATTTAGTTTAGACTTTAGGAAGGAATTCTTTACCGTGGTGAGGCACTGGAACAGGTTGTCCAGAGAGGTTGTGAATGCCCCCTCCTTGGAAGTGTTTAATGCCAGGTTGAATGGGACTTGGAGCAACCCCGTCTAGTGGAAGGTATCCCTGCCCACGGCAGGGTCATTGGAAAGAGATGATCAGTAAGGTTCCTTCCAACACAGGCCACTCTATGATTCTATGATTTCAGTAGGAGGGAAATTGCACACGCTATTGCAGCAGGACACCGTATACAGGTCCTACAATTCTGACTTAGATTCTCTGACTTAAATATTTGCTCCCCTTCAAACTATACTAGGTCTGTTTTGTAACAGTCTTTGGGTAGACTTGCAACTAGGATGCTCATGAATTAATCAAAGATGCAGTTGTGTTGAATGAGAGCTTGAATGAAGAGTGGCGTGTCTTGTATAAGAACTTGCTTGTGACAATACACATGCAGTACAGTATCTGGCAAAAAAGGCAGGATCCTTAATATATGTTCATGATCACCCTCTGCTGATTTATAGCCTTCGGAATACAAGTTACTGTAATTCCCACCCTGTACTTTCCAAGAGAAAAGAACATGGGCAGCAAACAGGGACATTTTTACTTCCTGATTTTGATTCCATTTAATGCATTCCTTGGAGATATTCCCATCAGCTAATTTAACTGCACATGCACACACAGTTCCGACTTGTGTAAAAAGGTGATAAAACCCAAATAATTCACAAAAGATAATTCTGAACACCGTATAACTCACTAACACCACCATCAGTTTTCCTAAAAACACTTTTCAAGACGTTTTCTTTACTCAAGACTACTTTTTTCCCCCCCAGAATATTTCTATTTCTCAAAGATTCTTGACCAGTAATGAAAATGTTTTACTGTATAGGTAGTAGTGTGTTGGTTTTTTCCTTCAGCTTTCTCTAATTTAAAACACATTTAAAGGTAGTCTCTTTGCTGAAACCCTGAAGCAAAATGACAGCTTTGGGCAAAAACTAGGCTAGGGCAATCATACCCAGATTATTTCAGGAAGCAACGAGTAATTTAAGATACATTTTTTTAATGGAAAAGCTGGCATAGTCTTTGAGTTGGTCTGCTTTTAAATCTGATATCCTAACTGACACAGCAGAAATCCTCATACAGGCTAAGATACCGACATTAAAGGAAATTTTCCTTTGCCATCAAAGCTTTTCATTCAGGAAATGAGAGTAATTTATTCCAAGAAATAGACTGTCCTGCCCATAGACTAGTGTAGACCAGGTGAGACCACCAATGTAGTTGCATAGTGGGGCAAATAAGCACAAAAAATTTTAGAAGAGAGGTTGATACTAGAAGCACATGTGTATAGTACCTCATACCTAAAGCTGCTTTACAGTAAACCTTGAAGAGTGATGGAGGAAAAATACTTGCCTTGTGTTCTCTCCTCTCTTTGTTCTCTTTATTCATCTTACAAGCTGATGGTTATGCCACAAAACAGCCTGGTAGGGTGTTGGTGTGACAATTTTAGACTAAGCTATTAAGCGTAGCTTCCTTTTATCATGACATAATTTATGGAAGCTGCTATTGGAATAATTCCTCACTGTTGAATGGTTCACAGTTGTTCGACTGGTTGGATGGGCCCTATCTGAGCCTTCTACAAACAAGAACATTTAGGAATAAGAGTACATTTGAACAGAGGGCACATATCGGACATTGCGTCCTTTCCTTTTTTATCACCTAAGAAATAGGTCTCTGTCTTGGCGTTATTAAGTTCTTGGATTGTACCCTTCAAGAGAAAATTTTGTAGTATGAAAATGTCTTCTGCTTTCCAGTCTGAAAAAGGAATATAAACCTTATTTGTCAGACAGATAAAGGTAGTGTCCCTGGAGCTGTTATAGAATTTGGAGCATAGACACGATTGCTACAGACATTAACTGATATTTGTGTGATGTTTGACAAATTTTGGGCTTTATTTCAAAGTTCTGAATATCCTATGGCCTAAAGGATGGAAATCTAAGTCCCACTGGGGTAAGCATCCTACACAGTACAAGAATTTTCTGGTTTAGGAACTTAATGTCCATGTGAAGAATTTACAATAATGTCACTTAACAGCTTTTGGAAAAACAGATTAAACACCAAATTCTGCTTTCCACTCCAAGTTAATACTAAGGCAGAGCTACACCACTAGTAATTATGCACACTTAGAGCAGCTGACTTGTTTTCTGTAATGAGTTCTTGCAGCTATAAAAATTTGCAACTGCTTTTCTTGGCCAGTAAATTTGGAGGAATTAAGAAGGCCAGTTGTACTAGCAAAACTAGAGAGTGCAGATGGCTCTACTTTATTTCCATGTTCTTAATACGTGCACAGTCATGCGTTTTCTCACATTTAATGTTTCACCTCAACAAATGTAATTTCTAGATATATTCATAGTTTGAACCTTCATATTTAAAAAGTCATCTACTGGAGATCTCAGCACTTGTACCAGCAAAGATGGGCACGTATATTGGGGCTACTTGCCAGGATGTCTGTAGGCCCGCGTTTAGTTGTTGAGGTATAAAGTCAGGTATAGGTGTGAGGCAGGGCTTACTCCATGGTAGACCCCTCTACAACTCTAAATATGAGTAGTAGGAACAGAAGCTGACAGAGATTTTTTGTTTTGTAAGAACAGATGACAATCAATACATGTTTGTGCAGGTCTTCTCAGGATGCAATTAGAAAACCAGCACAGAACAGTGTTACCACGCAGAAGTTTTCCATTTTCTTTTAGAAATACCAGCAATAAAAGAAATAATCATAGTTGTTAGGTTAGTTGCAGGCATAATGACATATCTGAAACATGCTCACTTAAAATCTGATAATACATTTCATCATGCTTCATAAAAGGCATTTATGAATGCCATAAACTAAAAGCTTGTCACAGACCTCCACATTGAAAAGTTGGGCTTATTCCTTTGTATTGAGTGCAGTGAACACACTGGCACACAGTAACTTTCATCTTTGGTAGAGAAATGATTAGATATTGAACTTTGCTGAAAGCAGCTCTTCAACCTGAGCCCTGAAAACACAGTGACCTTGTTGCCTAAGCACCCAAAGGCAGAGTTCTCTCGCCTCAAAGATGCAAGTGCAACATGGCTCACATCCATAGGCTTAAAATCCCTCAGGCTTCAAAATAACATTGCTGCATTCAAACTGCCTTTGGAGAATGGTGCTTGGTTCTCATCTCTTCGGAAGATTGCTCTTTGGCATGAGTCAAACTTGTGCCAGAAGCTGTCCCCCTAAAATAATGATATGGGTATGCATGTGCAAGTACTCACACTGTGGCAGTTTTTCACAAACTGTGGCAAGGTAAGAAAGACAAGGACTGTGGAAAACAGTGAGGTGGAATTAATTTGCCAAAAATCAGACATATATGAGAGAGAAATGTACAGCACCATTAGTTTTTGTGAGACTACAGCCAGTGAAGAGAAATCGAGATTTTCAATGCATGATTCAGTTTTTCTTAAAGTACATGTGTAAAATATATCAGATGAGTTGTCCCTTAAAATGTAAAAATGTGTCCCCCTCCAGTCACTACAAGAAAAGTCTGCTCACTTGGAGACAGATCTCTATGTTGTTGACACCAAAAGTTAGGGAAGTTCAGAGGTAGGAAATTTTCAGGGGTGCTTTTAAAATACGTTTCTCTTAAGGCCTCATCTACACAAACATGTAACACCAGGAAAGTTTGATAGTTTTAATATGCATAGTAAATAAATATATAATAACATATGTATAATTATATGTAATAAATACCCAGTAAATTTCATAGAACGACTACAGTTTTCCTAATATAATAATGCCTTATTTCAATCTATCTTATTTCAAGCTATCCTTGCCTAGCCGAAGGATTACAATTCTTTAAAGTGGAGAAGAGAACACTTATTTCCTCACAGAGTTTGCACAACATTTCAGTATGTTAACTACATTTAAACACATCATCACAAAATATTTACAATTAATAAACTTCAGAAACACTTTAAAACATTACATTAGAATGAAATTTTTAAAAAATATTATAGCACAAACTGCTGTGCACAAAGGACTCTGCCATGATAATGGATGGATGGGATTCACTCCATCTTCAGAAATCTAGAGTTGTCTTTAAGATCTCACAGCTCTTCTAGCAAATGAAGAAAAATAAATGCATGCAGAGAGTGATTCATCTCATTCTAAAAGAGATGTCTAAAATAAGCAAGACTGCATTTTACAAGTAGCTGTTTCTTTCCTCCCACTCCACAGGCAGCCCAGATGACTAGCTCTGATGTAGGTGGCTACAAGTGTAGACATTTATAGTCGGGGAAATTAATCCTGTTCCACGTTTCTTGAAGGGGTGGCCAGAAATTGGAGATCAAATAAGGAATAGGATGCTGCCAGAGCTATTCCACACATAATCGTGGAGTGTTTCCAAGCTAACATAAACCTTTTCCTTTTGTTGTAGCAAATAAGAAACCAGGTTTTGAAAAAAGGTCAGACCAGGTTTGTCATTTGATAGTCTCCAGGGCTAAACAGAAGACAAGACTCAATTACTTTTAAATTAAACAGTTCAATAATGTTATGTATGTATATTATGTAAGAGGGGTTGCTTATGTGTCAGAGGAAATGGTTAAGTAAAGATCTGGCTTTCCCACACTGATGGGTGAGAAGAGAACTGGGTAACAGCTATTCCACTCAGCTCTCTGAGAATTAAAAAAACTATCTCCTTTTTATTTTCCCTGTCTCTTAGGGAAAAGCTTATGTGTAGAGCTACCAGAACTGCTCTTTACTGCTAAAAACTTCAGCTGCAGTAAGAGGGCATGTATCGAGAAATGGTCTGGGGACTCTACTCTTTCTCTACTGTTAATGAGAAATCCTGTGTGGCTTAGAAAAAGTCCCAAATTATTACAGCAGCCATTGACTATCACTTAACTCAAAACTGGCTGATGGGGAGGCTGTTTAAAAAGAGGTCAGACTTAAAGATATTTTTTAAAAGATCTAATAATAATCGTGCTTTCTTCCCCAGCAACATCAGAAAAGAGAAATGACACTGTACTTCAACTTACGTTATCTTTCACTCCGGTGTCCACAGGCACCCTTCTTAAATAACCACAATTTCTAACTTCTACAGAACCTAATTTGGAAACAGAAGTTCAGAAACAAGCACAGAAGAATAAACCTATTTAAATTCTACCTTATGTAACATCCTGAACTGATGACATGCATCTACTAGATATATACTATTTACTAAATATGTAGTAAATATATAGTATATATATATATATAAGTAGTAGAGATATACTATTTACTAAATTAATACCAATTTAGTAAAAACTTTATTTTACTAAATAGTAGAGATTTACTATTTAGTATAGTTCAAGGAGTTGGAAGTAGCAGAGGTTTGTGGAACAGGGATGGTGGTATTTCAAGGTACCACTTTCTCTTCCCCATTACATGATCCAGACTACACAACAGGCAGTGCTGCAACCATACACAGCAGACCTCCCCCAGCAGAAATCCTCCAGTTCAAGAAAACATTACATAGAAAAAATGATTGTCTGGAGCAAAATTATTAAACTATATTTGATCATTCAAAATTCATATCAATAGTATAGACAACCATTAAATTTCTTTTTTCATTTTCCTTGCCTTTCCTTGCCTTGCCTCCCTGCCCCTCCTCTCCTCTTTCTGTCTTTCTCTGTTACTTCCTAGGCTTACTTGCATCACCTTAAGCCTCCTTCAGCAAGTAAACTAATATTTGAGCTGGAGCCAGAGGCATACGCCATGCTTTACTATTCTGACAAGCATGTTTTTCTTTCTTAGAAGTATCTCCTACCCTTGGTCGGGGTAATCTGACTGACAGTGTGGAAAGCTTTAGGTGGCCGTAGTTTTCTTTCAAGATGCTGTAAATTTAGTACTTTGAATCATCACCATTCTAAAGGAGAAGAAGTAGATTCACTAAGTCCTGTGCAGTCAGCACTTTACCAGAGTGATCCTAAAGCTGTTGCTGTGAGCGTCTTCTCCTCTTGGCTCTGCACTAAATACTCTTATGTAATAATACAGAGGAGTCATGTCCTATGTGACATACATGACTAAAAATTCATTTGCTAATTTATACAGCTATTTTAACTCTCTTAATCCTTAAAAAAAATTTCTTTCACATTGGACTGTGTGTGCTAAATCTTATGGGGTATCTGTTAAGCTAGTGGTTTTTCCACACCTTTCACATGCCTTTAGTACCTTTTATGGGAACAGAATTTTGATATTTTCGTAGAAAGCTGAATCAGCTGAGTGGCAAGCCTTTAAATAAGTAACTGCAGCATTTGTTAACTTAATTTGCTAACCTGTAAGATAAAAATTGCTTGCAAGATGCTACTTTTGCAGCTGAAATATCCTCTGCCTTTCACTGTTAGGGCAAAGAAAGTGAACTTTGCTTGTCTGCTGTGTCAGCGCTACATATGTGGACAGCCCAGTCAGATCCAAAAAAGGTGAAAGACTGAGGATCTATCCACTAACACAGAAGCAGAGTTGTTGCTGGGTCGCACACACCAGCAGAAACGTAAAAAACAGAGGAATTTATTTAGGGTGTCTTCATTGATCATATTCAACTCAAAACAAATTGATCATATTCATTGATCATATTCAACTCAACAACTCAAAACAGGCCTACTGGCCTGCTGGTAGGATCTAAAGGGAGCATTTTATGTGGGAACACATGACACTATCTTGAAAGCAAGAAAGAATCCCAAATTGTAGTGGGTCTACTGGTGCAAGTGTCCTTAGAACCAGGCCACCCTGGCTTGTCTAAGAAGTGATTTGTGATGATACCATGCAGAATAAGGAAACTGAGTGAACCATAAGGGGTTAAACTGCTGTCAGATAGCAAATCTAGATGACTATATGTGCTGTTTAATTTATTATTTTACTATGTGCTGGTTTTGTCTGGGGTAGAGTTAATTTTCTTCCCAGTGGCTGGTGTGGGGCTGTGTTTTGGATTTGTGCTGAACACAGTGATGATAATATAGAGATGTTTTTGTTATTGCTGGGCAGAGCTCACACAGAGCCAAGGCCTTTTCTGCTTCTCGTACTGCCATGGTGGTGAGGGGGCTGGGGGTGCCTGGGAGGCTGGGAGGAGACACAGCCAGGACAGGTGACCCCAAGTGACCAAAGGGATATTCCAGACCTCGTGGCATCATGCTCAGTATACAAAGTGGGGGGAAGAAGGAGGAAGGGGAGAAACGTTTAGAGTGATGGTGCTTGTCTTCCCAAGTCACCATTAGATGTGACGGGGCCCTGGAGATGGCGGAACACCTGCCTGCCCATGGGAAGCAGTGAATTCTTTCCTTGTTTTGTTTTGCTTGTGTGTGGGCCTTTTGATTTCCCTATCAAACTGTCTGTACCTCAACTCACAAATTTTCCAGCTTCTACCCTTTTGATTCTCTCCCTGATCCTACTGGTGGAGGAGTGAGGGAGTGGCTGCCTGGTCTTGACTGCTGTCTGGAGTGAAATCACGACATAATACTTTAAAAAAGCTGACTGCTGAACGCAACATTCTACAAAATGTAGGTTGCCCTTGCTTAAGGACACCAGGACAGTTTGATGGCACCTGGATTGTGGCCCCATCCCTTCCTTCTTCTCTTCTGCCTGTTTTCCTTCCTTGCGCTAAAATAGCAGTACTGTTTTTTGTGCTTAACATTTCAGATAGTTGAATAATGTACTAAGCATATTCCAGATATACTCACCTAAGAGGCAATCAGAGTCAGGGATTATAAGCCTCAGGAGAGAATTACAGATATTTGTTTTGACCATAAAACTTCCCAGTTTGTCATTCCCACTAGACCTGCTTTCTGAAAATACATACATAGTTGAAGCCATTGCATTGTTCTAGCTCTTTTCTGCCAGAAGATCTTTTCTAAAATATATTAATGAAGTGATGGACTCTTTTAATGGTTTGACCCTTAGTTTCACATGCCATTATAACTAGAAGAAAATGTTACCTAGTTTTCTGGTCTAGTTAGATGTTAATATTGTCTTATCCTTTTTTTTTTCTTTTTTCTCTGTGGATTCATTTTAAGTTTTGCAAAACTGAGAAAACTATTTTAAAACTTAGGTCAAAAGGATCCATTCACTTCAAGTAGAGGGGAATTCAATTTTTGATTCTGGTATTGGCCAACATAAATCCCTGATGTAAGCATTAGAATGTCACTGTGAAAATACCGATAGGCCACATTGCTCCAAATGACCACAATTCCTATACCACAAGAAATAGTTTGGTCCTACATTCCCTGCAAATTGCTTATGATAAATTAGAGAGAGTTAGACATGCTCTGTGGTTCCTATCTGTGTCCAAAGTAGAGATATGTATCAGTACAAAGTTATTACAATTGTAATTATAATAATTTACAAGTTTCCCTTTAGAAATGCATATTTTTAAAATGTTTCTCAAGTTCCATTTTTTTCTTGTAACACATGTAGATGGAACTGGCCACTTGTATTATGAAAATTTCCTACTTCTGGGCTGAAACCTCTGTTAATCTTTGTCCCTTTGAGCACTTTCAGGATATCGGTTTCTTGCACTGACAAACATGCGTTTTCCACATGTTCCTTGTCACTTCATGTCTCTGAAACTTCTTGGGGATACAGCTTTCCAATATTTTCTGCTGTGTGCAGATTTGCATACAATATTACTTGCTTCTGGCATGGAACTTAAAGGGAAGATTAGTTCTAAACTTTTGTAGCAGGTCTTTAACTTTCTTCTCTGCATCTGCCCATGATGAGAGGCTTAAATGTGAAAGACAAAAGGATCAAGCCTCAGGAAAAGGCTGTTAAGACTTGGTTTCATTTTATGCCAACTAATTTAATTCAAGGACCAGAAAAACAACTTTCATTTCTTTCCTATCCTCACTCTCCATCCATCCCCCTCAGTCTTATGGCAAATGAAAGTATTCTTTAAAAAAGCAAACAATGTTGTCTGGATCGCTATTGTGTATAAACAGAAATAATAAGAACCTTGGAAAATCTGGAAGATCTGGTCATGTCAGTACATTACAATACTTATGTTTTTTTAACAACAATTCTTGAAATAGATGCTTGCAGTGGTAAACTGAATCAAAACTTTTAACCATATATTTCCTTGCTGTTCATGCTCCCCCAGCATGTAAATCCTTCTTAACAAAATTTTCTCGGCTGGCATAATGTGGAAAAATGCCTTGTTTTGGAAGTAAATAAAGCTTCTAACATCTCCTCCCCGAGGACACGCTGAGAGAGTTGGAGTAGTTTAGCCTGGAGAAGAGAAGGCTAAGGGAGACCTTAGAACACTTTCCAGTACCTAAAGGGGGCCTACAGGAAAGATGGGGAGTGTCTGTTTATCACCGACTGCAGTGACAGAATGAAGGGTAATGTTTTTAAGTGGAAAGAGGATAGATTTAGATTAGATATAAGGAATATATTCTTTGGTGTGAGGGCGGTGAGATGCTGGAACAACTTGCCCAGAAACTATATGAATGCCCCCTCCCTGGAAATGTTGAAGGCCAGGTTGGATGGGACTTTGAGCAGCCTGGACTAATGGAAGGTATCCATGTCCATGACAAGGGGCTTGGAAAAACGTGATCTTTAAAGTCACTTCCGACCCAAACCATTCTATGACTCTGTGTTTCTAGATGAAAAGCTTTCAGCTCCATTAGTACTTCAGAAAGCATCAGCTTTAGGTTTGTTTTCAAGGTAATGCCTTCAGTTTAGCAAAACCAGGTAATAGTAGAGTAATTCTTTCTTCCTGTGTTGTGAAACAGTGTGACTCTTTGTTACAACTGTTTAATCAGTGAATAGGACCTCCTGGGTCAGGTGAGGGAGATTTTTAAGATATCTACTATAATGTGGAAGCTAAAACAAAGCCTTGAAGAGGCAGAAACATTAAAAGAAAAAGAAGATGCATAGTAGATCAGAAGGCTTCAGAAAGTGATGAAGAAAGATTAAATATTGTCAGAATTACGTTCCAGTACTATGAGGTAAATTTTTTCCTGCTCTCCTTTTTAACTGGCAGCCAATGACAAGTGGTGTTACTCAGAAGGCAAGGTTGAAGCCAATACTATTGAACATGTCCATAAGCAAGAGATAATAAATCTGGATATTGGGACAGAGGAAACCCTCTGTGAGTTTGTTGGTATAACCAAAACTGGGGAAAAAAGTGGGAGGGCAAGGATGCTCTTTAGGGAAACATATACAGAAGTGTTTTGAAAGGAATTTCAGAAAGTTCTACAGAAACAAAGTCCTATACATGGGTAGAATAATTACATGTGCAAGTATTGGCCAGGAACTGACTGTCTGGATAGCAGCTCTTTGGAAGAGAGCTGGAGGTCCTGGTACAGAAGCTGAAGGTGGGTCAGCAACCAAGGCTAAGCATCTGTTGTGATGCATGAGCAAGAGTGTAGCCACAAAGTTGGTGGAAAATATTTTTTCCCTTTAAACAAGACACATAAGTGTCCCTCTGAAATACTGGGCCCCTGATACAGCACATGGAGGCAAATCAAAAAGAATCTGTCAGATGACCAGCAGGATGGTGAAGAGGCTGCTACCTGTGACATGGGAACAGGCTGGAAGAACCGGAGTTGTTTAGCCTGGAGGAGGGAAAGGACATCCAGCACCCATCTTCCACAGCCTAAAGGAAGGGTAGAAGTAAGGCAGAGTCTAACTCTTCTCAGAGCTGCACAGCAAAAGAGCACGAGGCATTAGTCATGATTTATATCAAGGGAAAGTCTTGCTGGATTTAAAGGGAAAATAGTTCTTGCCAATTAGATCAATTAGACACTAGAACATCGTCTGATCCTGCACTTAGACCTTACCAAAGAGGCCTTTGGACTAGCTGATCTCCAGAGACCCGTGCCAACTTAAATTTGTTACTCAATAAGTGTTTTCTGTGTTTGCACAAAAGTACTACTTTCTCTCTCATGCCACAAAAAAGTAGAACTAGCACTAGGTTATTCTCCTGGAGTAGAAGTTGTCAGTATGACCTAGAACCCTGTCCTGGGAAATTCACTTCCTCTCACTGCCTGGCTGTCTTCCTCCTGTGCTCCCCTCAGCCTCGTCCTCCCTGAGATTCCTCTTGCTGGTTGATTTCACTTATCTTACCCCTTGAATTCTACTTTTGCCCTTTGCCTTTTGCCTCTTCTCTTTTGCCACTTCCATGTCTTTCTGGTTAAGTCATGGCTAGCTGAACCATTTCACAAGCAATATGAAGGCAATCCACAGCAGTATCATCTCAGTTGCAAAGAGGGAGAGTCATGTTGCCTACTGATCCAGGCCCTTCTGCCTGCAGTCTTTATCTCGTGTCATTGACTTGTTGCTCGGGTGAAGGCTGGTATACAGACCTGTGCTACCTCAAGAAATAAAGTCCACATTTGAGTAGGGCTCAGAAACAGAAAGGTCTCTGAAGAAAGGGTCCTGTGCGTGGTGCTTTGTTAAACAGTCAGGAGTCATCTATACTCTGTTTCTGATTCATGGCTCAACTTTAATATATGCTTTCTTCTCATGCCTTTTGTATGTCTTACCCTTCCTCGTTGCAATACAATACTAAGTATGTTCCTGTGTATTACATTTCCTTCAACAACAAAAGACATTTTCTATGCCCAGATTAATTTTTAATAAGGCAATAATTAAAGAAACTTTTCTAACAATTCTTAAAGAAATAAAGGCCAAATTTCTTCCGTCCTCAGTCTTTAGATTTTCATGTTAAAATACATGTTTGAGATTTTTATTATATTGACCTTTAAATGCTGGGTTTAAAAAAAAAATCTTTTCAGTCTTCTTACAACTGAACGTAAGTATTTCAGGTTAGTGTGAGTGCAAGCTGAAATACAGAAGAGCTCGCAACAACATGTTGCATTCAGAGCTGCTGAAGTACATCTGCACCCACATGCCTTAACTAATTGCTGCATGACTTAGGAATCATTCCTTCTAAGGCATGTTCAGACAAAAAATGGAAATGTTTAGTCTGTGCCAACTTTGTTAAGTACTTGTTCCACAAAAAGACTTTACTGTGCTATGTTGTAAAGCCCTTGTAAGGCCTGCTCTCTGGAGAATTTTTATACTGTGTTGCAGGAATTCTGTGCAGTAAATATTGTTGGTGCTAATGTAGAAGAACCATTTCAAGCACTCACTTTTGGGGTAAAGATGTTCATGTCAGACAAAATCTTGTTCAGTATATAAGGAATGTAGTACCTTTAACATTCTTCAGCATTAGATTATTCAGATTTCTACCGTGGCAGTCTATACTAAGGGGTCCAGTGATGTCTTTAATGGCATGGAGATTTTTTAGGAACCTGCACAGACCTGGCAGATACAACACAGGGCGATTGGAAAACCAGCACCATCCCTGGCCAGCCTGCATTCCATGAGACATCTAGCATGCACAGTGCCCACTTTCATACATGTAGTACAGCCTTAGAGATTGTAGGGAAAGCAATAACAGCTTTAGAGCTATTGCAAAGATGATCACACAAGACACTGATTTCTGTATTTATTGGAATTAAAAACAAGGTACAGACTTGCTTGTAAGATGGCATGTTCCATAACAGATGGCACCTTATAAATTCTTAAAATTTAAAAATTTGGTTTGGAGACAAATAATATGTTCAATCTATTTTCTTTGGGAATAGTCATGGCTATGAATGTGTTCGACATTTTACTCTATGCAAGGTCTAAAATTTATTTCAAAGTTGCCTTTGAATGTTCCAAATTAAGGCTGTTGTGGCTGATCATGCAGCTTTATTTCCATTGTATTTTGTTGTTGAATATAATAAATATCAATTTGAAATATAATTTATATTAATATATTCCCACTTAAATTTAATATTCTGCTGAATATTCATGACAGGTATCTCATTTCACCCATAGCTACTGGAAAGTAAGCACAACAGAGTGCAAAAAAACAGAGAAAATATAGCCAGTGATTTCATTTAAGCACTCAGATGAGTACTTGCAGGGATTATTTTTCTCTTTCTTGCATTAGTTACTTGTCTCCTTGGCCAGCTATATGATTTAATGGGTTGTCTGTGTACATGCTTTAACACGATCCTACTTAGAATATTGGAAAAAAAAAGAAAAATCATGCTTTTGAATGTCATAAGGGTAATCCCAACCATATTAGGAAAACAACAGCTCAATTCTATATGAAAAGCATGCATATGCATTTCCAGCACTAAGCAGGTATAGGAAAGTACATAATGCTGTGTAAAATTATAACTTTTGAGCATTTTTGGGAGCAAAGCCTTACATATTAGTAACTTCTGTTTTATTTTTATTAATTGCTTTGCCTTTACTGGAGACCCACATACGCTGCTGATTCTCCAACACTGAAATTATCCCAGTAGGTTGGCCTAATTCTGCAGTGATATTCTAGAGCTTAAGCAGATTGTTTGGTTCATCACAAAGAAAGGGGGTAATTTGCACTTCCATGTGATGAGAAGAAATTAGTCTTTTATGTCTTAACTTTTTGTGTGCATCCTGCAGCTGCCAACAACAATCTCCATTTCAAAACCCAGAACCAATAATGCTGGCTAAATCTGATTCAAAAGCCATTGTGTTTGTATTTTAATTAACAGTTTAGAGGAATAAAAGGTTGTCTGCTTCTAGAAGCTGAACAGTTCCTCTCCTCAGAATGTAGCCTGTAGTATAAAGCAGCAGCCGACTTAATAAGAGAGGAAGTAGCATTTGCACTAGCCAAATAGTTTGTCTCTTACAACACAGCAATTACAGTTTACGTCCTGTCATGTTATGAGTCATTCAAAAATGCCAGACCACATCTCAGCCTTTGATATCTGGAAATATGTATATATATGCACAGGAAGAATATATTTTTATAGTCCTCAGTGCTTTAAGTAAAGAAAAAGATGAAACATGAAATTATGAAAAGGAGTTTAGAATTTTTCTGATCTTTCTTTACACTGTAAAAAAAAGGATGAGGCAGCACATAAGGCACAGCCTTTTAAAAATAAAATGAGTTGGAAAAGTAAATAAAGTCTTTTCAGGAAAAAAAAAATAATACTTTCATCTCCTAAAAAAAATAAGTTACTGATAATGAAGTAGTATTTGCATTGAAATTTTAAGGAAGAAAGTTGCTAATATGGAAAGTTTTCAACAGAAGTCAATGGATACAAGAAGGAGTTATCTGTCTTGCAACAATGACTGTCAAGTTCTTGGTGGAGAGATGTGCACTGTGTTGTTCTCCTTCCCTGAAGCTGTCCACCTGTGGCAGGGAATGGTGTCAGCTTCTCCTATTCCACTGGTACAACTGAGATTTGCCCTGGAAGAACAAATCAAAGATGCCTCTCTGGATGTGTCTTATGTTGTGTCCTTGTCACTCCTAGATGTAAAGGTTTTATATTCTATCTCATCATCAAGAGTCACAAGAAAACAGATGACAAAAAGGAAGGGAAAACCACACAGTTCGATGGAGTAAAAATATGTTATACACATGTAGTCTTATCAGTTTTAATACTTAGAATGGTAGGCACTCGCCATTTCTCAGAATAACATTGTTCTGTAACTTTCTCTATCTCTGCCTTTCAAGCCTCTATACTTCAGTCCTGGCTCTCTACCAAGACAGATATTATTCAGCTGCACTGATCTACTGATCAGAAGTGTAAAAGCATCACAAATACATTATGTGATAGCAGCTAAGTCCACTCACTCTGCTGCCAACTATTAGACACAGCTCTTGTAGGAGAGAAGGCTTTTAACTATTCCTTACATCTTCCTTAGAAGTTTACTATATTCTAATTCTAATTCTAATTCTAATTCTAATTCTAATTAAATTTACTATAACTTCCAAACAGCCGAAAACCAGTGTGAATTCTTTATGAAATAATGTATAATATTTCAAAGGAAAGTGGTATTGACTTAAAAATTCACCATTCACTAGAGTATTTCTTTTGCTAATTCTGAAATGTAAACACAAAGGAATATTCAAACAAATCCATTTACCAAGAAATGGTAGTGGAAAAGAGTCCAAATGGAATTACATCACTGCTGAAAGTGGAAATGGAAACATAATTGAAAAAAATAGAATTTAACTGAATCACAGAAGGCAAAAACGTGGATAATGGGATTGCTTAAACAAAATGGCATTCTTGGCATAATGCCTTCTGCTACGATAATTAAGACTTCACTTGAAACACAAGAAAATAGTGAACAATGGCTTCTGATAATATCCTGTACGGCCATTAAACTTGCCTTTTGATATTCAGACCAAATGTAGAATTTTAATTTGCTGGAAATCATGATCACAGAAAGTGATCAGATGGATGGGAGTGTTCTGGTTTGGGCCAGCTCACTGACCAAAACCACAACTTGCCTTTTTCTGAATCTGATGGGTTTCTGTACTAAGTGCACTGGGAAATAACATAGTAAGAAAGGTAGAAAAGAGGAAGGAGTGAGTTGGGAGCAGATTTTTTTTTTTATTGCCTCATTCCTACAAGTTGAACTGTATTACATGGGCATTTCAGGAAAAAGGTATAAACTCCACAAGTTACTCATTTCTCTGGGATTGGAGAATTACTCTACGTGAACTTTCATTCCAGAGTGAGGCAAAATGCTGCCTAAATACCTGATGTCTTGATGTTTAAATTTTCTGAACGAGGAAGATTCCAGCCATTCAGCAGTTTGGCATTAACCTTCGTTAGTTACATCCAGTACTTACTACAGCCAAACATTGAGGAAGACTGACTCAGATACCCTTTGGCATTTAGGATCAGTATCAAGCAAATAAAGGCCTGGATTCTTACACCTGGGACTGGTAAATCAGGCATTTCAAAACTCTACAAACAAACTAAAAAAGAAGTGGGGAAATAGGATATATGGGTGCAAAGATTACAGCTGCAACACCATAAACAGAATGCTTCAAATTATAGGGGTTTTTTTTAAATCTCAGTAGAATAGCATATCCAGCTCTAAGAAATACTAACTACCAGAGTTTACGTAGTATGATATGTCGTACACCAGAGTCTGAAATTATTTGCACATTTCAGAAAACTGTGACACAGAAGGACAGGCTGTTGGGCTGATAAAAACGAGTACACAAGAGTAATGAGTACACAAGACTTGCTCCTCAAAGACTTTTGCTTGAAGCAGGTAATAGCTAAATTTCAAGGAATATAAAATGGACATGTTTCTTGTTTTAAACTGCGAACTGAAAAATTCATGCTGTTCCAAACTGTTGATAGTGCTCCTCACTCTCTGAGTTTTCTCCTGAGATATTATTGCTACTGAGACTTTTCAATATTATTTTATTTTAATACAAAATAACAAAAAGATTCACTAATCAGTCTTTTTCTTAAGTATGTTATAACCTCAGACTTTTCTACTAAGGACTTTGGTTAAAGGCAGCATAAGAGAATTATAAATTACTTTGAACTACACTTTAGTCACTGGACACACTGATCATTTCTGTTCCATCTCTTGAGCATTGTCCATATTTCAATGCTGTCTTCATGATTTTTTTTTTCACCTCAAAATATCCTTCTTTTTCACAAGGGAAAAGTTTCAGTCTTTCTTTGTGGTCTCCTTTACCATGAATAAATATTATTCCTTTAGCATATATTCTTTTTAGTATAATTTTTTATAACTTTCTACTTCTTAAGACAGCAGTAAAGATGTATTTATTCCTGCTGGTTCAAAAGTCCATCTAGGAGTTTTTCTGTGAAAAATAATGCCAAACAAAGGAGGATTCTAGTCTTTATATTCATTGCACTTTGAAGTAATATCACATTAGCTTTTATTGTCTCCATTTTCCCCTCTGTTCTTTTGTTCAATTGAAGCTTTTCACTTGTTTCTTTCCATGGTGTTTTGTATGCCAACAGCAGACAAAGCAATGGAAATAAAATTCGATCACAATGAAAGTTACGAAAAATCTGCCAGTGAAAATGAAAACTTTCACAAAAACTGGGGGCATTTCAAAACGTTAGGGAGGAGAATGTTAAAAATTTACAGACCAAACATTAAGATGCCCTATAAAACCTATGGGAAAAGAAGGCCCTTCAAAAGTGGATGAAGGGTGTTTGACAGACTGTATGGTGCTGAGCCATATGTTTTTAACAAGAATACATTACAGTGTAGCAGCTAGTCAAAGAAAAGAGATGAGTTAAAAGAACATACAGTTGGTTCTTCTGTTCTTCTTCTTGGAACAGCTCCACTTTATATAAAATATTGAATATTCATTGAACCAGAGAAAAGTAGTGAGAGGAGGAACTGTGCCACCCAGTAGTTAAGAGTACTCATTTGGGAAGAATGAGGTTCAAATCTCTGCTCCAAAAAGCATTCAATTATTTATACAATTAGAACTCCACGGGATAAATTCAGTCACAACTTGTCAGATCAGTTTAGAAGTTAGAACAGTCACTGGGGGAACAGGGGACCAGACAGTCATGCCAGAACGTAATGCTTACCAAGGACTTAAAAACGGATCTTTTGCATCCCAAATAAGATACCAAATCATTAGGCTTCTCTGAATCACTTTGTACTTCTAGTAAGGACTTTCATATGCATCTTTCATATTGTTTCCAAATATCTTGGTTTTACCCTGATGTGGAATAGGAAAATAATACTGTCTTGTGCATTTTTGCAGCAAAGAAAAAAATGAACTTTCCTAAGCCACCTATGTGCTACTAGAATGTGTTTCTTTCTGCCCCCACCTCTGCCTGTCCCACTTTTTTCAGGAAATTCATGGATCGTGAGAAACTTTTCCAATGGATCATGAACCATAATGATGAATAGGCATCACTGGTCAAAATATATCTATATAAATTCCTAGTCCACTTGAGTATGAAGACTGATAATGTTTGAGTATAGTTCTTAGGTAGGCTGCTGCTTTTCAATGTGATAGTAGCATGGTAGGAATTGGTCACCTGAAGAAAATAAAAAAGGCGAAAATGCAAGAACAGCCTGCAACCAGTGAAGTATTACAAATCAACCTGGCTTCATTTCTATTAGAACAACCTTATCTCTTGCTGAGTAATGTGGAGAAGATTACAGTTTTTAACGCCAAAGATAAGTTAAGGGATCACCCTCTGTATTTGCTATTGTACTAACTTGATCTGTTAATATTGGGAAGATATTAAACAAATAAGACATGCCCAAACCAGTGGTAAATAAAAGGGAGCTCCCTAGAACAGGTGCTGTTTGCTGTGTGGGAATGTGACTGGAGCATGAAGTGAGGTAACGTGATTTTGGAAGAGTGAATTAAATACAATGCATATCAATAATGAGTGGTTTTTTTCCCATTTACTAGATGCATTTTCAATCAATCCATCCTCATGGTTGCCAGTAACATGGATATCAAATGACTTTGCACATTTTACAAGGGTAAGTTTATTTCTTGTGCCACATCTTATTGTACTAGTCTTCCCCTGAGAAATCAGGAAGGCAATGTCATGGTACTAAAAGTGACTGAACACCAATGACTACATTGAAAATACATTAAATACTTTTGACCTTCTGAGGTTTGGATAGACACAGAAAAATTTCGTGATTTCAGGTAATTTTTGCAATTTGTTGTAAAGCATTTTGCTCATTGTTTGTTTGTAATTTCATAATAGAAAAGGCGTATCATAAATACAAAAAAAAAAAGAATTCTAAAGAGATGTTCATTAATATCACCTGCCTTCCTGCCTTTCAGGGAAAGAAAGAAATCCATAGCTGTCTTTTATTTAATTGCACACAGAGGAACTACGTATGTGAGGACTGGAGCAGAAAGCATATCATGTGTCATTATTTCACAAAATCATAGAGTTGTTAGGGTTGAAAGGGACTATTTTAAATAATGTAATCCAACACTCCTGCCAAGGGGGGGTCACATAGAGTAGGTGACACAGGAACACATCCAGGTGGGTTTTGAATGTCTCCTGGAAAGGACACTCCATGACTTCCCTGGACAGCCTGCTCCAGTGACATGCTCAATGGAAAGAAGTTATTCCCTACGCTGAGCTGGAACTTCTTCTGTTTTAATTCATGGCCATTGCTCGTCATCTGTCTCTGGACACCACTGAAAAATGTCTGGCACCATCCTCTTGGCACCTGCCTTAGAGCTATTTATACATGTTAATGAGCCTCCCAGCCTGCTCTTCTCGAGACTAAACAGACCCATCTCCCTCTGTGTCTCTTCTAACAGAGATGCTCCAGACCCCTCATCATCCTCGTGACCCTTCTCTCAACCCTCTCCAGGAGCTCCTTGTCTTTCTTGAACTGTGGAGACCAGAACTGAGCACAACACTCCAGATGTGGCCTCACCAGGGCTCAGTAGAGGGGGAGGATCAGCTCCCTTGACCTGTTGGCCACACTCTTCATGATGCACCCAGGGATCCCACTGGCCTTGTCACTGTCCATTCATCTAACCCACATATCCTTAGCTTACCTATAAGGATGTTATGGGAGATAGCGTCAAACAGCCCCGCTGAAATCAAGGCAGACAATATCCACTGCTCTCCTGTCATCGGCCTGTCTTACCCTGCTATCATAAAGGCAGTCAAATTGGTCAAGCATGATTTACCCTCAGGGAATCCATGCTGACTATTCCTAATTACTTTCTTTTCTTCTACATGCTTGGTGATGACCTCCAGAATTTGTTCCATCATCTTTCCAGGGATGGGTGTGAGGCTGACTGGTCAGCAGCTTTCTTCTTGCCCTTTTTGGAGATGGGAGTGACATTGGCCTTCCTCTAGTCCTCGGGGATCTCTCCAGTTCTCCATGATTTTTCAAAGATGACGGAGACCTGCAGAGCAACATCTGCCAACTCCCTCAGCACCCGTGGGTGTATCCCATCAGGACCTATGGGTTTATGGATGTTAAGTCTGCTCAGCTAAGATTCCACCCAGCCCTCTACAACCAAGGGGAAATCTTCCTTTCTCCAGCCTCCCTCTCTTACCTCCAAGATCTGGGTTTCCTGAGGACCGACCTCAGCAGTAATGGCTGAGGCAAAGAAGGCATTCAGCAATTCTGCCTTCTCTGTGTCTTCCATCACCACAACATCTGTCTGATTCAGCAGTGGCACCACATTTTCCCTAGTATTCTTTTTGCTGCTGAGGTACTTTTAGAAGCCCATCTTGTCCTTGATATCCCTTGCCAGACTCAATTCCAAGAGGGCCTTTGCCTTCCTCCTTGCATCCCTCTGAAGATGTTTCTATAGTTCTCCCATGCAGTTTGTCCCTTTTTTCCCATCCAATAGATTACTTTCTTCTGTTTCAGATTTACATGTTCATCAATGCAGGTCTCCTGCCCTCTTTATGATTTCTTGCTCACTGTCTTGAGCTTGGAGGAAATGATGCTTGAGTATTGATCAGCTCTCTTGGACTCCCTTATCTTCTAGAGTACTAAATGATGGAATTCCTCTAAGTAGGTCTTTGAAGAGGTTGAAGTTAATTCTCTAGGAATTCAGGGTTCTAGTCCTGCTTACTGCTTTGCTTCCTCCATGCAGGTTCCCAAGTTCCACCATTTCACAGTCACTGCAGGCAAAGCTGCCCCCAGTGTTCACATCTTCGACCAGTCCCCCCTGGTTTGTTAGTACAAGATCCAGCAGCACACCTTTCCTTGTTGGCTCTTCCAACATTTGCATCAGAAAGTTATCCTCAGTGATCTGAAGAATTTGTTTTCAGTATTCCCATTTCTAATATATTTGTGGAACTTTTTATTTTTAATGTGTCCTTATAGTTGAAAGTTAGATTATCTGCATTTTACATTTCTATGCAAACTCATATGATTTGGCTCTGATGGCTACCTTCCAGTTTTAAGTTCTTTTCAATTTTAAAATAATAAAAAAGTTCCTGGTAGGTTTTATGGGCTTAAGTGTGGGCTTAAGAGTGCTATGAGACACACTCAGTACATACCTCATCCTTTTCTGTTTAGGAGGGTGTCACATTTTTCTGCTGTATATATTCCTAGATTACAGCTAGTGCTCCTTGAATCCGTGGGCAAACTGTCAAGAGATACTACCAATTTCCAGAGTTTATTTACTGAAATCTGCTTTTCTGTAGGACACTATCCTTCTTCTGATGTTACCATTTCTTAGAATGACACTTCACAAACTTCCGGCCTGCCAAAGGATTACCTGGTGGTGGAGTAAGTCCTTCAATGTCTTTATTTTGCTTAAATTTGAACATTTGGCTTCTGGGAGGAGTCTCACTGGAGTCAAAATGACATGCACCTGTAAACGTGTTGAGGTCTCAACTAATATTTTAATTAGTAATGTAAAAATATAAGTGGATATTATTCAGTTTCAAATCGTAGGCTATTTGGCTTATAAATAAGCAAGGACATGTAAAACATAAAGCATCTTTATAGGCATGATAAAAAATTCTTAGCAAGACACAAAACAAAGATGAAGATGAAGGCTGATACTGCAGAAAGGTGATAAGAATGACAGCTGGGAAATTAATGTAGCCTATATCTGTTTAAAAGAAAAGATGATGTTGATAATCAATAGCTTTGAAAAGCACAGGCAAATAATGAGGGAGAGCATGATAAAAGGGAATAGTTGAGGTTGTAGCAAGGTCTCTAGCATTGCATTTAACCCTTGTTTCAGCCAGTCATTTTTTTACCTAGTGATGATGCTGTTGTTGTTGTTGTTGTTGCTGCTGCTGTTGTTGTTGTTGTTGTTTTTTTGGGGGGTTGTTTTTGGTTGTTTTTGGTTCTACAAGACAATAAATTAATTTCTACCTTCAAATGCAGAATTATGTGGATAGCTGACACTATCCTGGGTTAGTGATTTCTAGATACACCCTTAAATTATCAGACTATGTGTATAAATGCATTTTTATGTGACAGTAAAGTGCAGCGCAAACCTCTCATTGAGTGTCATTATGCAGATAGAAATGGAAGCTATTAATGAATTAGATCTTTTGTTAATGTCATCTAAATTCAAGATCTGGCAAGGAAAAATGTGTCTTGGATGGATTGAAAATAGGTAAGGAAAACGAAAATAATGAAAAATATTAATTATCTCATGATATTTTTTAACAAATATGGCTGAATATTATGACCTGAAAAACTGTTGGCATGCCTGACTCAGATTAGTCAACATAAATAAATTACGAACATTTCCAAATATGCCCTTGTCCAGATGATTTTACCATGCCTGGTCCTGACTTTATCATTGAAATGTCCTTTGCTGCCCTATTATTTCAGTTCTCATTGTTTATTTTTAGCTACATTTAACTAACTATTTTTAGTTTTTGCTTATTCCTAGTCACCTAGGCAATAATGTACATGGACTAAATTTGTGCTTATACCTGAAATGTCATGTTACCAAAAAGGTATTTAATTGAGAGTGCTAACACTGAAGAAAAACGCATGAAAAATGGATGTGTTGACACTTAGGTATCCACCCAGGCCCATTTTTTTTCTGTTCTCCCTAAGGTGCGGGAGCTCAGTCGGGGTGATGGTGAGCATAACAGCAGCCACCCTGATGGATTTGCAGGCAGAGTGATCTTAACAATACATTGCTGTGAGAAAAAGTTCTACTTCTCCAAAATATACATTTGGAAGAAATGTGCCAGTTGTATTATGAGGAGCTGGATAAGCCTCATCATCAGCAAATCTACTTAAGGCTGCCAAACCCCCATCAAACCAGAACTGCATTCAAGTCTTCCTGCCTTCTTACCACAAGTGAAGAGGACTGCACAAATCACAGCGCACCTAAGTAGTGGTTCTGTCCTGTAACTTCTCTCCCAAAGGGATTGTGCACAGGCAGTGCAGAGTGTGGATGACTCTTGTTGCCACAGAAATGAATACCAAAAGGAACCTGTCATTCTTCTCTACAACATGTACTTAAAAGAATGAGAAAAGCAATAAAAGTAGGTATTAATACTAATTGGGTCTGAAAACTCGTAAAGCAAGATATACTACACATGGAGATGACAAGATGAAAGCTTTGTTTGCCCAAGATAAATTTGTTTTTCTGGTGCCTCTTGTTTCTTTTGAGCTGTGTTACCTCTGTCAAAGATAAGGGAGGAACTAAGAACTCTAAACACAAGGAAATTATGTGAAAAGAAGTCCAGCTTGCTTTGTACTTAGTTTTAAGGTTTCTATTCCCAAACAGAAATTCTAAGCATATAGTATTTCAATGGAAATATGGTTAAACTGCTGTATTAGTGCACAGAGAAAAGATATGTCGAGGAGACAAACAATTCAAAGTTAAAGTGTTAACTGTCTTGCATTATGGAGTGTGATAATGACAACATGTTTTGCTAAAACTTGCCTGTGTGTATTAAATCTTGTCTTTTATATCCTCTGGGATGTTTTCAACAGCTGGAATAGAAAAGTAGTCAACTTTTGTTTAGTGCAAGTATAGACGCATTCATATGATGCTCAGAGCAGAAACTGTAATGGAGGTACACATATAGAACGACACAGTACCTGGGGTAAATATTTTGGTCCTATCTTCCTTTTCAAATCCAGTTTAAAATGCACTCATAAATATGCAATGTTAAATTTTCTGAGTTAGTGCCTGATGCTACCTGGCATCTGTGAGCTATAGAGTGAAAAATAACTTCCTTGTCTACCATACTTCTGATGGGACTGATCACACCAACTAGAACCAGTTAAACTCCTCTGTGCAGTGGGCTTTCAAATTTAAGCCCATTTAGCATCGCCAGCTACATGTTTTCACTCTAAAAAACCTTATTGTAAGCTTGCTTAGCATTGATAACTAAAGATAGTTTTCTACTGGGTTCTACTCTTTATGAAGTAAGATGCAGGATATCAACCTAAATGCATAGAAATGCTTTTCTTCTAACATCCGCATTTTTGTATAGGAAATCCATTATGTGTACTAGTTAGTTAGAATTTAGTAGTAGATTTTAACAGAAAATGCTTTCTTTAGCACTTTCAATTAGAGACCTGTTCACTCGGAAGTTTAAACCTGCCTGTGGTGGAAAATATCAGCTTGGATGACTCACTCTTTTCCCTTCCAAATGGCAAATAAAATACATAGCATTAAAGTACTTGAATTGCCCTAGGGTTTAAGTCTTCTGCTTACTGAAGTTTTCCAAATTAAAGTGTAGTGTAATCTATCTTATTTTATGGCATTATAGTACACTGGATTTCTGGTTATTTTAGCGAGTACACAAGTCTTGACAGTTAGAAATAATGTTGGTTTGACATCAGAGCATTTCATTTATCTGCACTTAAATCTCACCGGATTTGTGAACTTATTTATGTAGATATCTCCTATCAGAAAAGTCAAAGGAGAGAAGACTGGATATCCTGAGCCTAAGGCTATGAAATCAATCTTTTCCCTTAATTTTATTACTGCTGCCTAATCTACATTGCAAGTTAGATTGATGCTAGAGTAAGATATTAGTCAGACAGCATTGTATTCTAAAAGTGAACATCCATTTCAAGACTTCTATGAAATTCTGCCCTGGTGTGTTTCCCATGCAACCCTACTTGACTATTAGATGTGAGTAGTAATGATAGAGCAGTAGCTGGGTCTTTGACCATAAGAAATAGTCCTGGATGTATATTAATGGAATTGCAGCTAACCATGAAATGGACTCTTTGTCCAGAAAGACAAACATCATATTTACATAGATGACAGATGACAAACCACCTACTTCCCAAGTACTTCATAGCAAATTGAAGGTATCATGCAAGCCTGCTGTGCAAAATTGCTGCCATGCATTTGTGTATCCAGTGCATATCTGCTGTGCCACCACTGAGAAACAGCCTGACCACAAAACTGCAGAGTACAAAAATCTTGTACTGTTAACTCTAGATGTGTGCTTTACATGCCAGGGTCGGAGTCATGTCTGTGGCTCTGTGTGTTCTTTAATAAAGTTCCTCTGTGAAAGCAGAGGTAAGGGGATTTCCTTCCTCCTGAAAACGTTGATTAATGCTGCTATATAATCAGTGTCTATAGCAGCTCATCTGGAAGGATCAAGAGGAATTTTTTATTTATTTTTGCTTTGATTTTCACTTTGCATCTGATGCCAAGGTCTTTTAAACCTGGAATGAAACTACCTGCGGCCTCCCAGCAAACATACCCTTCCCTTTTCTTTGATTTGTCTAAAACAGTAGATCAAATGTGAATGGGGAGTGTGCAAGTTCATTTCAACATGCTTGTTTTAAAGAAAAAGTCCACAGCTGCAGAGGATCTATTTCCCATTATGACTATGTTCTTATCAAAGGTGATAGGAGCTCTGACCCAAAAGCATAGGATTTGGCTCTAGATTGACAATGTTACTGCCACCAGGCTGCCTGTTTAGTCTTGTGTGATCTGAATAATATGTGACAGTTTAGCACTATGATCCTTCTGCCAAATCAAATAGGCTGGGCAGGGGTCACTGCTTTCCTAAAACACACTTATATGCAGAAAGCCCTGCATTACGGCTCCTGCTGCTTCAGCATTGTTCATACCTTTAGTCTCACATGAAGGTTAGAGGGGAATGAACAGAGCAGCTCCCCAGGCTCTGTGGGGAAGCTCCTGGGAACTTCTTAATCAAACTGAAATCAAACAGCTGTTAGTAAGCAATATATGACTTACAGAGATCTAAGCAATAGTAAAACATATTTTCCTACATGGAAGAGTGTTTTGGAGATTATATGGAAACCTTTTGAGGAATTCAAAGCATTCTGAAGCTTCAGTCAAGTGTTAAATTCTTAAACCATCCCCTTAATTTCTCTACCATATTCCTTTGCCATTCTTCCTCATGTGTTGTTTCTGCAGTGTCACTTGAAGTCTGTCACCTTTCATATGGTTCTGTTTCCTTTGCCAGCAACTGATGTGTAGTTCCTTGGAAAAAAATTTCTCCATCAAATTGCACTTTACTCTTTCCATCTTCCTACACGTCATCAGAAAAATTAAAGAAAATAGGCCTTACAGAAGACTGCCACTATCAATTGTTTTGTTCGGGGATTAATGAACAGGGATTTTTTTCAGGGTATTCAGGTCCTCCTACTAGTCATGGCTGAATGTATTTGCTACACCTTTCTCCTTATTTTATGCAATCAGCATGACAAAGAATGCAGTAAAAAGGGAATAATAAATATACAGGTTTCCAAATCAAATATAGACATGGTTTTTTCTGGCATAAAAAAAAAAAAAAGAAAGAAAAACTTAAAGTCCATACAGAGAGAGATTACTTTTCATACATGGGTGGTGTTTTTCTAGTCTTGAAAACCCTATCTGCATATGGTATTTGTAGTTGAGCTGACCTAAGACCTTGTTGTCAGGTATAGTTGAAGAACACAGTCAGTTCTTTTATTTTATTCACTTTTTGGCTGAGAAAACTGGATATTGTATATTGATTAAGTCAGGCCATGAAGAGTACAGACTAGGCCATAGGCTGAGAACTGTAATTTTTTACATGATTACCTATGCTAATATCAACAGTGTCAAAGAAAGATGTGGAAGGGTGTATGCATAGTTATGCATTCACATATGTGTATATATAATGAAGATAATAAATTAGATTAAAAAATAAGTGATTAAAAAAAAGAAAGCTTTACCTGGAAGTGTCCCACTGATTCGATGTAAGAGGATCATTTCCTGAACAGGAATTTTCTTAGTTTTATTTAGATGTAAGTATTTTACATATGTCAGTCATTTTCTGCCGTGGGTTTGGAGTAGGAAAACAAACTGTTTTTTCCTACCTAGTAACAACTAGAGATTAACTTCATTCCAGACATATGTAGTTTGTTGGGCAACCTATCATTCATTTTTTAAGTCCTCTTTAAGTACCGTGATCAACCGTGATCTCTTCTAGAGATTGTTGGGTTTACTGCCATACAGTGGAAACATTCATTCAGAGATCAAAGTAATGTTAGGACCAATGTGATGTTCAAAGGGTAAATTCTGTGTTAAAACACTGAGTGGTGTTTCAAATCCTAGTGGATGAGTGGATTTAAGATTTATTTCTCTTGAATGTCATTCCTGATATGACACAGATAAAAGCATTACAAACAGATAAAGGCTGATCTTTACATTATTTGTCTTTGCTTAACTAAAAGTAGTTTTATAATAGATTCAGATAACCTGGTACAGCTTTCTGCCTAGGTACTCTTTCTCACAGATTATACGAATTTCACCTGAATAGAAATTTTGTGAAATGAGAAAAACCAATTCAAAACTTTTATAAGTCCCCACAAGCAAAATTATGAAATTAGTATAAACAGTTTTCCATGTATAAAAATATAAAGAAAATGGAGCATACCGGCCTTTTGTAGCCAATCTCTATAAATACAAAGGCAAAGCACTGGAAACCAGGGTGTTCATGAATAATGTTTTTTTCCTGTGAAATTATTGTTCTATGTCTATATGTGTGGTACACACATATACAATAAATACTACTGTATGAATTCCTGTGTGAGAGAGCTAGATCTCTTCATCTAGAGGGGAAAATTAATCTTATTAAAGACTATATTAAATAAGGCACCTTAGGATTTTGAAAACCTCATTATGAAATGAAAAAATTAGTAGTAAACTTTGGAAAGAGGCACAAATGTTTTTAGTTTTGTATTAGGAAAATTTGATATTCTGAAACTTTTTACAAATGTTTTGCAGTTTTGCCAATTAAATGCTCAGACAAGCTCTGAATTTATTTCTTCCATAGTAAGTAAAGAATAGCTGGGAAACATTGCAAAAATGAAGGTTCAGATCTGTACTGCTTAGACATATGAGACTATTTAGCAGAACAGGATTTAATTTTAAGTAGAAGCTGGTAGGAAGTTTATTTCTTTACAGTGCTATCATAGATGCATAATGAAATGTTATGCTGAATAAAGGAAGCAAAAATTGCATCTGACCAGCTACTACAGCTTGTTTAGCCCTGGGACTTGCTTTCAGATTGTCAGGCATTGAAACTGTATGGGTGAAAGCGGGTGAACAAAACTTTTAGATTTTCTTAGATTGGTGAGAATGTACTGCTGCTTTTGTCTCAGAGGTTCATATTTTTATATTTAGTATTTTCCTGGGCCTACACTGAGAGGGAGAAGTAGCAGCCAAAATAAAAAATTGCATTAATTGCCTTAGTTAAAAACAGCAAGGGTCTGTGTGAAAAAGAGAAAGGACCTTTGTGAATGGTGTCATGGCATCAGATGTCTGCATGAGGAAATGAAAAACTGAAGGGAAAATTTGCTATTAATAATTTCATGCTCTTGCTTATTAAATATGAAAGTGAGATTTATGATTCTTTTTCCTTTCTACATCAGACTTATTTGTGATTTTTTTCTACAGCGGCAAACAATTAGTTTGACCTTTTTCCAGTAGCAATAGGTTATTTTCTAATCTTATTTCTGACAAAAAGATGAATGCAGCATTCATTTTTATGGATCAGTTTTGACTGTGTTGACCAGCTCCAGTCATACATTAAGGTCCCTAAGACATGGAAGATTGCATGGAAGACATTGCATGGAAGTTGCAATAATAGGCAGTTAGATGAAGCTGGAGATTCCCTCCTTGGAGATGCCTTGGACACCCTCTTTTTTGAAAAGAAGAGACTCCAGCTTTGGTGGATACTGGAGGACTGACCTGCAATAAAATACATCAATCTCAAAAATTCCTCATGTTCTTACTTTTCTCTAGTCTCGTTTTGAAGAAACAAAAATTACTCTAGTAAAGATGAAGGTGAATATAAACTCAGGCAGCTTTATATTCTATGTTTGTTCAGAGTTTTATATCACAAATTCTTTGCTTACTGTTTGCAATAGTGGTAAACAAATACATGTTGCGGTGGCCTGTTACTGGACTGCTGGCCCGAAGCCAGGACCTGAGGAGCCCAGAAGAGTCCACTGGGACTTAGAGAAAACCCCCCCTTTACCTAAGTGGTTGCTCCCACCCTGGTTACCTGTCTGTTAACAGTTCTCCCCTCCCAGGTTACCTGTTATAGGTCCATTTACTGAGTTACACCCCTCTACTCGATTTTAACCGGTCAGTACTCCACAACCCCACCCATTCTGTTGTAGTATATAACAGGCTGCTCACTGTGCCTGGGGTCTTTTGCCTTAAGCTCTCAGGCGCCCAGGAGCTGCGTCTCGCTGCGCCTGGGGGTTCAAGCGCACCTGCACCAGGCTCTTCGATCCCTGCGCTCACCCTTCCCTGCCTTGGTTTGCTTCCCTTCGACCTGCCGACTGCAATAAACCCGTTCCTGTTTTCACCCCGGAGAGCTGCCTCCTGCCTCTTGCCTCGTTCCCGCGCCTTTGCCACCGGTAGAACAGCGGGCCCTGCGTGAGTCCCCGCTGTCCTTCCCGCCAGGCGACACCCCGGCTTCCCGCCGTACCGGGCAGTGGTTCGGTCATAACGTCGGTCTCGGCTGTTCCCGGGCGAGCTAGCCACCAGCCTGCGGGACGGGGACGCGTTAAATACACCAGTGAAAAAGCATGTTTGATAAAAGGAGCATAGGATCAGTCCTACAAGAGAATCTTAAATTTCATTTTGTTAACATAGTTACTCTACTCTACTTCAACCAGTATGTTGCAAAGCCAATGTGCATTAGTATTTATAGTTAAAACCGGCACCTGTTTTGTTAAGACTTCTGAAAACTTGCTTTACAAGATGTGGAGGGAAGTCATGGCATGTATTACTTCTACTGATGGTCTCATAGCAAATAAAATTTAATTTATGTGGTCCCAAGCTTTGCCGGTATTGTTCATCCCGTGCACCACATTGATGTACTTTTTGGGTTGGTTCATTTGTTAACCAAAACTTTAACTTTACAAGAATACATATGTTCTAGTCATTTGATACACAAACAACTTTTGTTATAAGTTGTTTGCTTCTAGTTCAGAAAGTGATTGTCCTGAAGAGAAATCAAGAAATTATAACTGTCACTGAAGTTGTTCATATGTTCAAAGGGAAAGTTAATGATGCCTGATCATTGTTTAATGAAAATATTATTCAGCATATAGAGTGGAGAAAATCTGCTCCAGAAGCTTCCAGGTAGCTGTTGTATCAGAAGTTAGTTTTAAATATTTTGGGGCTGTAATGCTTTTTGTTGTATGACTCCTGACTCCAAAATATCTTCATGAAGTAGGCCTGCCTTTAGAACTATGATCACCTTTGGGTTAAAGTCTTTCCATCCCATGTAGCTTCACACTTATGGTATCTTGGAATGCACATTTAGATAACACTTTAGAGAATCTCTCACCTTTGTTGTCCAAACTGTATTTCGTACTGATGTTTCTGTCTTCATAAATACACTGACAAAATTGATGTTGCATGATCTTCTCAGTCATATTTCATTTTTGTATATTACTGAAAGATTAAGTAAATGACCACATAAATTAAGTGTGAAACAAGGGCTATCTGAGGCCAACATTCACCTCCTGTTTCCTGGCTGAATTAAGTGGCTGAAGTCAGTGACATCTCAGATTGCTAAAGCCACATCTGATACAGATAGAGTTTGATTTCTCTGTGTTGTGACCACCACATTACCTCACACAGGTGACCAAACTGGAAACTTCTGTAGCATAAAACTAATTACTCTTAAAGGTTAAATGCAGCTTAAGAGCAAATTCAAGATATAGCCAGCACAGGTTTGAGATATGGCCAACACAGAAGAGGTCCTGCACTCTGACAATTGGGTTATATCTGTTTCTATATTTACTGTTACAAAAGTCAGCATAGGCTGTGTTGTTCCATCTGAGCACTGTTCAAAACTGAGAGGCCATGTACACCTGTTTGACCAGCATGTGCCTTAGTGGGGGATCAGCGTAGCCTTATGGAATTCCAGTTACGAAAATGAAATAACCCTGGCACTCTTACCGTGGGCTTGGTCTTCCACCTGAGTTTATCTCTTTGTAAGAGCAGTCCCCATAAAAGTGCATGGCACCAACTTTCAGCCTGGGAAGACAATTCAGCCATGCCACAGAGAGAGCTAGTGCAGGTACCAAAAACTCTTCATCAGGATGAGTTCAGACCTGCACCAATGGTGAATAGGGCCTTGTGCCAGGCACACTTCACAGTAACATGAGCTTTAAACTTTCACAAGAAAATCACAGCCACCAAACCTTGTTGCAGTTCATGCCCTGAAATCATATCTGCTATGTACTGCATCAAAAGTTTTTATCCTGACAGTTGCACAGAAAGGAGGAATCCTGATTGTCTGGTTTTACTCTTTGCTAAGGAATAGTATATTCTGTTTTCCTTCTCTAAACTATTTCAGGTTCTTTAGTTCCTCTTTTAATTTTCTGCTTTTTTCTTGGGTTTGGTGGAAGGTTTTTGGTTTTCTTTTTCAGTTGTTTGTTTCAGGGAGGGTTGTGAGATTTTGCTATTTCTTTTGTATTTTTTCAGCTAAAAATACAGGTTGTAAAGATAACCCTGAAGGGATTCTGCTGGAGGAATCCTCCCTATTGTTCTCACATGCCCTCAACATCCTCTCCACTTGTAAAATTGTGCTGTTTTTTGGTTTAGTCTGCAGGTTTCCTTGCATCATGGAAGGCCAGCAAGAAAAGCAAGGCTTCCTTACAAGATGACAGTGGTACGTGACACTGACAATATCATCAGTGGTAGCAGTCGTGATGACAATGTCCAACTCCTTGGAATTAGAGTTTTGAAAACAGAATAAAGATGTGCTGCTAAGGAAAAATGTGAATGCAAGTTGACTTTGCCTTTACAAACTTCTCCTGGTAAGGGTTCACGACAGTAGGAAAAAAGAGTGTCTGGTTCTAATCCTTCTGCACTGGAGCCAGCAAGGATTGAGGGTAATGAGGGGTGCAGCTGACCCACATGTATAGAGCAACTTAGAGTTATTGTTCATTTTCGTTTTATTACAGAATCACAGATTATTTGGATCATCAAATCCAAATTTAAGTAAATTGCCCATACAGGGATTGAACTCCCAGCCTTAGGGGCTTTTTAGCTTCATGCTTTCACTATCTGAGTTAATCTCAGGGTTATTAATTCCTTTTGTAATTGTGAGCCATAACAAAGTCTTGTTTACAAGTGAGTCCTGTCCCTTCTTTATATCATTTCCTGTGGAGATTTCACATTACCTCAATTTTCTTCCATGCTTAATAGAAGCCTTCCAAAAAAACAAGCGCTATTTTCCAAGTTCTGGCTTCTGCAACCAAGAGGCAGGAGGCTGAACACAGTTTTTAAGGTTTGTATTGATCTAGCTTTTCTCTCAACTCAGATTCACTTTTTTTAAAATTTTCTTGAGGATATGGATTCACCAAAATTGCACAAAACAGAAGTAAATTAACCTGTATCATCTGAAGATTGTTTACAGCATGCAATCATCCTTCTCCCTCTTCCTCCTCATTCTTTTTGTGTTTTTCTTTTTTGACCTACCCCCTTTTCTTACTGAAAATGGAGAACTGCTAGATGGAAGTATTGAGGAAATGGCAGGGAACTTGGCTTTTCCAGTGTGTGCCACTGAGATCCTGAGGGCTATACTCAGCCACCAACTTAACTTCTTCTTGCAACCCCACTGGATGCATACCATTCATCTGTGACTACTGAATGAGTGCAAGATGCACATATTACATGCACATGTTACCACTAATTTGTGGATGTGTCTTTATTCTGTGAGCAGATGTGCTCTTGATATAGGAAGCCGCTTTCAGGATAGTGGGGGATGGGGATTAAACATGTGGTGGGGCTTCCCCACATGGAGTTTGTATTTCCTGTGTCCACGAATGGCTCCAAAATCTTAAAAGACTAGATTGCTTGTTATAGAAATTTACAATGCTCAATACTTCCTGATCGGGTTCTGTTCAAGGATAATATTTAGGGCTAGCTAGTAGCTTTCTTCTGCAAGACTGGAAATGAGGTCACCACCTTTTTTTTTATTTAACTGTGCTCACCAGTGCAGAGGCACAACCAAAAAGAAGCTATGTAAATACGTTAGAAATAAATAATGTGCTAGTTAAAATGAGCACAATATGTGGGTTTAGTATGCAAAACTGATTTCTCTGAAAGTTATTTTCAACCTTGTTTTAAAGTCAGGATGAATGACACATTGCTGGAATAAACACCACATCTTGCCTGCTTATGTAAGTTTGCTAGTATGGGGACACAGTAAGATGTTTGTCTACTTGAAGAGATACATGCTACCAGTGCCACTGGCTCAACTCCCACTGACTATGTGGCTCGAGCAGAATTTGTGATGCATGGGTTTTGGTCTCAGGCAAATATTCAACCGCCCCCCTCTATTCTTCCTCAGTTTCTGGGCTCATTGACTATTTACACAAGCTCCCAAATTTGCATGTAAATTCAGTACTTGCTGTGGAAAATCACAGCTGAGTCACCCTGAATATATTTGTACTTGGGCACAAATGTTTTTACAAACCTTCAGCAAGCTAATAGGCTAAAACTGGGTACTGATACCAAAGCTATCCTGCTCTTGGAAGTGCAAAGAGGCAGAATTTTCTGCCTAAGAAAATAAGCAGGAATTATTTTCCAGGTATTATTTATAGCTAACATAGACTTCCCACCCCCCNCCACCCCCGAATTAACCAAATCAAACCAAAACCCAGAGGAAAAAAGTGAGAAAAATAAATAAGATGTTTTTTAAAAATTTTAGTCAATTTCAAAAAAAATTTGTCAGCATGGTCCCGGAGAAATTCTTATCTTGGTACTTCCTGTGAGGTTCCCTTATTTTTTGTGTAGCCAAGCTTTAAGCAAACTAATTTGCTGATATCTCTATCTATCCACCCAGAGGCAGCTGTGGCCGAGTGATATTACACACTGATTTTCTAATTGGCCCATAAAATTTTAGTTGCATGATGTGACTCAGGAATGAGAGCTGCTTCAGGTATTTAAAGGGTATAAATACAATCCTTAGGTAAGTCTTTGGTCTCTTTTTTCTGTAAAGCAAACAAACGTGCTCTGCAAGGAGGTTGAGTAGGAGACGGCTGAATTTCACTTTTGAACAGGAGTAGTAGCAAATTTTCTAATCTCATCAGCTGCATCTCAAAGAAAATAATGTGTTGCTATCTACTCCTATCAAATAGACTTCTGTCAAGGATGTAGAAAAACAGAGGTAATGTGAAATTTCTACGGAAAATAAAATAAAGAAGGAACAGGATTCACATGTAAATAAGACTTTGTTACAGCTTGCAACAATTAGGAAAGGAACTAGTGCATTGATAGTGAACAATGACTCTGAGCAGCATTGTGCATGTAGCTATTTGTGGGTTAGCTGCACCTCCCATCAGTTCCCTTACTCTAAGGTCCACATCCATGGATGTGCATCCATCCTCCTCAAGAGATTTCTGTGAGAGAAGTGCTTGTGTAGCTTTTCACCCACCATTCTGTGTCCTCCATGCCTCTTCTACTACAGTGAGTCAAATTATTCTGTTCCTCAATAAAAGAAGACAGTTTGCCTTTACATCTAAAGACCTGTTTGGTGCATAAACCAGCCATTGTGTATACAATGCAATACACATGCCATCACTCTGAAAGTTACAACTTTAGGGTTTACAGCTTTTTTGCTGGGTTCCTTGCTCCTTCACCCAAGAAAAATCTGCTCCTCTACAGCATTTTACAGGTAAGGTTTTCTGCAGTAATGAGGCTCACTGCATTTGTAACTGTGTAAGGCGGCCTGTGTGTTTTATGTTTTGGGGCAGTCTTCTCACACTAGAAGAGAATGAAGAGTCTATGAAGATGGTTATTCAAGTATCAGTCAAAACTGACATGGAAGAAATGGTTGTTGGTAAAAACAAGCCTGTGAATACTGGGATCTTTAAAAGGGCCTATGTAAATTAATATTTTTAGTTACACTGAATTCTAACTGGATTCAGACGCCATGCTAGCATGAGCACCTGTGAAAAATCACAGCCTAAAATGCTCATAATTTGAATTCAATGAACGTGGAACCTTTGTTTTACCTCCTATATCTCATTACAAATCTGCTAATTGTCTGTCTATATATAGTGTGGCCCAAGTCCTTGATTTCATATACAGACTGTTGTGTGCTTGGGCCTGCGCACAGTCACCAGCTCTGCAGGACACAAGACAATCTACCTATGTAGACTGCAACTGAGTCTGGATTTTAAATGTGTAGAACTCTCATGCATGCACAGTGTCTTTCATCCAAATGTTGCTTGGTAAAACATCTAGGAACAAGGCAGGCTGTGGAGCTGAGCTTGGCTAAGGATGTCAGATGTGGTGTGAGAAGACAGCATGACCAGGCTTGTACAGCAAGGCTGTGCCTGATAAGGTGAGGCAGCTATAAATCACCTGTGTTGCCAGTGCCTGCCTCCACTTCCAAAGGAGCCTGCACTCTGCTGTACATTCCAACTCAGTAGCAGATTTACTGGCTTCAGGTTCCTTTCCATAAAGGAATAAAAAACAACTCTGGTGCTTTGAAACTGGAATGTTTACGAACTGATAGTCTGCTTTATTTGATTGCAACACAGTTCAGTGCAAGGGTGACACTTTGAAAGGGGTGCTAGAGAGCTCAGAGCAGCCCTGCTGAATGGTAAATACATTCCCAGGGACAGCAGGTAGACAATATATATTAACGGAAAACTTAATGAATACTTTAGCCTATACAATCACAAAAGACACATGGGGAAGAGGTGAAATAATAGGCACATTTTCTATTGAAGAAAATGGGGCGCAACTGAAGTAACTAAACTAGGGTAGTTTTGGAATTCTCTGCTATTTTTTGTCTCACTAAAAGGGGCCTAGTCTTGAGTAGTAAAGCTGTCCCTAGGCCCACAGTATTTAGACAACCAGTGTTGAGATTCATTCAACTCATGGCAGACATGAGAGAGGAAAAGGCAGGAAGCATTCAGCCTCAAGGATGGGGCAGAAGCTGTCTCAAAGTTCCTGAGCTGTGATGACACATTCAGACTTGACTTTAGCGCTGAACAGTGTAACCAGGAGCTGGGGTTGATGAGGTGAATAGGGCAGGAAATGGGAGATAAACTTTAGCCACAATTATCACAGGTCATGCAAATTCTTAGGACAGCTAAATAATCTGTAACTTGACCACGTACCAAGTAGTGTTTTGGGAACATCAAATGTTGTGAGGTGTGTTTAGCTTCCTAAAATGTATATATTATCCCTGTGCTGCTCTCATGTCTGTACTATACAGCTGGGATAAACAGACAGGCGTTAAGCAAGTATGAGCAACAGCTAAAAGCTATTAGCTAAATTACTTGAATCATAGCAGAAGAAATTGTCTTTGCAGTCAAAATTACTGAGGATTTTGTTTTTATTTCTGAAGTTTAGGGACTGATGAGCTGCGCTTATCTTTTATTGCAATAATAAAAAGAACTTCACTTTTCTCATGAACTGCCATCCAGGTTCAAATAGGCACTGCGCAGATGCAGAAGAGAAAGACATGTACAGTTCCGGACCAGGAATGGTATGTGTTTGTGTCTCATCCAGTCAAGTGACCGTAATTCATGTCAAAAAGGATAGTTTATTGGAACAAAAGAGGACACAAGATCCCTGCACGGCTGAATTATGTGAGACTTTTTTTAATGATAATGGTACTATAGCCTGAAAGAATGGTTTCGGTTGTAGGCAAGTAAGTGTGGAGAAGAAAATTGCTGTCCTCTATCAGCTATGTAATAAAAAATATAATTGTGAAAGCCTAAATATCTAGAGGGCTCTATGTGATCCATTATTCTTTTACTCAGAGGGATGGGTATAAGTGACTTAGCAAATTGGTTCTGAAAGGAAAAATGTTACCTTAAAAGGACCTGTTTATCTGAGATACTGGGTATGTAACTTGTAAGCATCTGGAGATGAGCTGGTTAATCAGAAACAGCCAAAAGTGGAGAAATCCTTCAGCTGAAAGGTGAATGAGGTTTTATTTCTAACTTTGTTGGAAAATGAGGTGTGTTGATAGTAAAAGCTGTCATTGGTGCACTCAGAAGTATGTGCAGTCTGTTGTAAAATCAATATGCAGTCAGCCTTTGGAATCCTGGATCTTGCTTTGGCTGCGCATGGGAAAACTACAGTGTGAAAATACAGAACAAAGTTCACTTTCTGAATTGTTTGTTGTTAAGTAATGTGCTGAAAACATTGCAAAGTGAAAGATGGCACAGGACTTTCCAAGCAACTGTTTCCCTTTCTGAGACAGCTTCCATCTTACTTTGTTCCTCTGAACTTTCAGAGGCTGCAGGACAGAGAACTGAAGACCAATGTAAATCTATTTCATAAGTGTTTACTCACATGGTGTTTCTGAGTGTGACAGTATAAATCTGACATGGCCCTCTGACCACCCAGGAGGCTGGCTCGCTGGCCAGAGGTCAGCACCCTTCCCCAGCTGTGGTCGCAGGTGGCTGGCTGCTGCTTCAATCGCTGGAGGGCAAGCGGGAAACCCACGCACAGGGCCCACTGTGCCCGATGGACAAGGAGCTGGAGGAGACAAAAGAAGCAGGAGGGGCTCTTCGGGAAAACAAAGAGGGTTTATTCTAGAGGCAAGGGTTCAGGGACATGGGAGGAACAAAGGGCGAAGAGCCAAGAAAAGCAGTTACAACGTATTATATACCAGGGATGAGGGGAGGGGATACATACAAAATAACCAATCCATGTGACCCAAAGGGGCAGTACATAGGTAGGGTGATGTAGCAACAGCCAATGACAACAGGGGAAGGCGGGGACAACAACCGGGGGCCAACTAGGGACTGAATGTGAATGAGCTTTCTAGAACATAACCATATGGGGGTGAACAGGGGAGTGGGGAGCAGTAACCAGTAGGGGTGCGGGAATTAACATAATTCAAATAGGGGAAGAAAAGCATCATGGGGTGGACACAGCTTCTCGCCCTAACTGAAGGGCTAGGGAGATGTTTCCAGGTCCGCCCAGTAGCGTTTCTTAGAGAACCTTGCCTGGGCCTGCCCACGCAGAGCAGGTGGTCTTTCAACCACTGTAATACAAATCTATAAATTAAGATCCTTGTGGAAGTTATGGAACAAATGTCCATGTATTTCACACGTGCCTAATCAGGCTGTAATCCTATTGTCAGTGCTGAAAAACTAGAGATTACCACAGAATAGCTCTTTTCCACTGTTTTACAGCACCCTATATTTGTTTGTACCAGTCTGAAAGAAAAACATGAATATTGAACATGGGATAGCTCAATAGATGAACTTGTCTCTGCAAGTGGCCACTAGCCAGTACCAAGCAATATTATGACAGCAGGGAAACTGCGCGAGAATTCTTTTCAAGGACTGTTCTAGGTTCAAGGAATTTGTGGCCAGGAATTCCCTCAGCCAACAGAAGCATTAATCATGTGAATGAGGGCTAATAGGCATCATTTTTCTTCCTTGAATTTGCCTAAATTCTTTCTAAACCAATCGTGAGTGTGTGGTACTTACAAGGTTCTATGCCTAGAGGCTGTCCATTGCTGAAGAAGAATCTCTTGTTTGCTTTGAGTCTATCACCTTGTATTTTCATTTCGTACAAATGTGTTCTGGAGGTAAGGAGCAGTCAAGCTCTACTCACCTTCTCCCTTCTACCCATTGGTTCACAGATTTCTATTATATCTTTTTGTTGACACCCCTTCTCATACCTACCATCTCTTTGGTAGGCTAAATGATCTAGTCTTCCTACTCATTCTCTGTCTGAAGCTTTCAGAACTATTTTAGTTGGCCCTGATGATCTTCTCTGCTTTTATTTCTAGTTCTATATGACCTACTGCTTTCCCATCAGGTTTTTGGCACATAATGGATTTATAATGTGGCATATTATTTTCTCTCTTTTTTGGTATTTGTTGAACCTTGATTTTCTCTTCTGACCATTGATTAGATATTTTTATAGAAAACCCTATCTTCTCCAAAGACCTTTGTTTTGGCTGGAAGCAAATAAAGCATTTAGATGTTGAGTTGGAAAGCCTGGTCTCTACTGTGAAATAGGTTGTAACCTAGCGATTTTGTCCTTTTTTAGAAATGAGGAGGGGAACAAGAACTGGAAATGTTAAGTTTGCTCCCCATTCTTGGTTGTGGCTGGAGCCGGGGGTGGCAGGGTGACACTTCCCACTCGGTAAGGCAGCTGTGCTGTAACTTTTTCCCCAGCCAGGTGAGTTTAGGGACAGAGAGGCTCTTAGAAGCAGTCAGACAGCACTGACTCAGCAGGAGCAGAATGAATTCCTTTCAAACACTGCCCTTGCTGCCACTGCCCAGGTGCACTTTTCAACTGTATTACTTTGAATGCTTTCTGAACTCCTGTGTACAGCACAATGCAATGGAAATTTCCCTTGATGTTCTGTTGAAAATCCTGTTTTTTTAAAACACATACATATCCAAAGAAGAATTTTTAAGTATTTGGAAAGCACAATATTTTGCCTGGAAGACAGAAAAGCTGACCCCTTGCTGCCCACCTGGAATACTCACATCAGTTTTATTTTCAGTCTACTGGAAAAAAAATCTGTGCAGACAGTCCATACAGGAAATTAGGAAGGAAAAAATTATTTGTTTGACTTTTTCTCTGCTTTGGAACAAAAGTGTCATAACACTATTTTATTTTAATTATACATGTATTTATTTTAATGTCTATCTCTTTCTATACATATGGCTACTGCCACTGGCTCCTTAACACTTTGATTTTTGAGTAGGGCCTATTTAGATTTTGAGTACTTATTATGGACTTTTTAAATTTGGTTCATTATCTTTCCCCTAAGGATCTATTAATTCAGATAATCTCCCAAATATATCATTATTAAATGGCATTATATTGAAAGATGTTAATGGCCATGATTATTGGAGGTTTTGATCTGAAGTTTCCCACAGGTTTTGGTACACTCATTGTTCATTTCCTCCAGTTTGCAAGATGCCAGTGAAAGGTCTTTGGAAATGATGAGGAGCTTACCTATGGAAATGTCATGGGAACTATCATGGGGAGGAGGTGTCAACATCAGGCTCAGGGTGAGCCCGCAGTGTCCCCTGGCAGCCTGGAGGGCAAACGGCATCCTGGGAGCCTCGAGCACGGCACTGCCAGCCACAAGAGAGGGGATTATCCCTGTGTTCAGTGCTGTGCAGCCTCACCTGGAGTGCTCAGAGCAGTTCTGCCCCCACAATTTAAGAAGGTTGTCAAGCACTGGAACAGGCTTCCTAGAAAGGTGGTCAATGCCCCTAGATAGTCAGTGTTTAAGAGGCATTTGGACAAGGCCCCCAGCAACATTCTGTAGGTTTTGGTCAGCCCTTGTAGTGGTCATGAAGTTGAACTGGATGATCCATATAGGTCCCTTCCAACTGACATACTCCTATTCTATTCTATTCTATTCTATTCTATTCTATTCTATTCTATTCTATTCTATTCTATTCTATTCTATTCTATTTTCTCTGTGTCTTTTGTATCACTTCTTCCTGAAAGTGTACTTAAGTATTTGGACACACAAGCTATGTTTAGAAACCTGTACATGATTGTAAGGTAAGTTTAATGAAGAGAGCTTACATAACATCACCTGATAAAAAACACATTCAAATGGTCAAAGGAGTCTTAGAAGACAACTTCTCCAGTAGACCCAAGTAGTAATCTAGTGCTGAGTTTAGAAGACCTAGTACAACAGGCATCTGTTCTGACCTGAAGGAGACCTATCTAAGCTCTAGGACTATAAGATTTTAGTATTAAGCCCATACTTACACTTGAGAATATGGTTCTGAGGACTGTACATGTTTTGAGTCTTTGAATCTTAATATTAAATTGCCACCACTTAAATGAGATTACACTGCATTTCCCAAAGTTGCAGATAATATTAAAGGAAAAGATATAGTAGACCATGAAGTTAAGACATACTCTGTTGCTTTTCTCTTTCTTTTTTTGTAGTATTTTTTTTTTTCTGTAGTACTGCCTTTTCTTCAGTCTGATATTTAATATAAGATGGTGAAAATATCCTTCGGTGTCATGACTGAACAATAGTTTGAAAGATTAAAAGGTCAGGCTTGTTTATGCACAAGTGCCTCAAGGAACAGGATGACAATGTTCTGTGAGCTGCATGGGAACCCATCAGTCCTAGAGGATTCTGAGTATGGAGCATGGCATGGCCCATGTTCTCCTTCATCCTTTCACTTTGCTCTCTTGACGCTTCTGGAGCTACAAGCATCTTTATTTCTCTTGCAGTGGGAATTGCTCTGCAGCTACTGCAAAGAAAAGTTGGTCAAATTTGTAGTTAAATAAAGAAACTCTAGTCTTCTCAACACTGACATTCTTCTCCATAGTCATCAAATCCAGATTTAGGACTCCAGAGCAGTGCATGGTTGCCACATATTGCCTGTCTGTTAGAGAAGATAGGAAAGGACAATAATAGCAACAGAATTACAGACCTGAGGGACCTCAACTTTCTTTTTCTTGAATCCTAGAGGGAGATTCCAGTGCTGAATAGTCCTTCACTTCAGCTGCAGGTCATTATGGTAGAAAACCTTTCATCTTCAGTGTTAAATAAGTGCTGCCTTCCAATAAAGAATTTCAGTTTCAGGATAGCAAAAAGTTCCTTGTTTACCTAACAAAACTTCTTATAGAGTGTATTATTTGTTTTTCATAATGGCTCCAATTTTTATTTCTTGTCTTCTGGAATAAGAGATATATACAGATATTAATCTTCTGTGTGTGATGTATGTGCTGAGCCAGGGTCATCTTTGGAAGTCCTGGATGGTAGGTTTTCACTGCTGCTCCTTTGTCAGGGGCATGTTGTTCTTATTTTAGTGGGCAGATCCTTTTGGTGCTCTGTTTTGGTTTGGTTTGGTTTGGTGTTTGGGGTTTTTGGGGGGGTTTTTTGGGGTTTTTTTTGTTTATGTTTTATTACATATGCAAAGCAAAATGCCTTTTTGGACACTGCAGTATAAAAGCAACAGTGGAAACAATAACTGTCATCAGATGTAGCTATAGGTAGCTGCTGGAAAAAGAATGAGAGAAAATAGCAATAGCACAATCAAGCAGGATAGAAATATGACTAATGAGTGCAAAAAGCTACATCAGCAGCAGAGTGCACAGTGTGTTAATGTCCATTTTATCTCAGCAGCATTGTTCTTTAGTTGCTGCTCAAATCCAGTAAAAACATTTGGAAATGAAAAAGTATTTGCCTAAAGTAGTTCTGAGTGGAAAGCCAGCTGGAATGATCTGGGTGGTGCAGATTTGACATTCAGAGTTTAATCCTTCTGTCCCACAACTAAGCTGCTCTTCAGTACAATGGTGGCAGCAATTCACTCTCGTACCTGCACTCCTTGACCCAACTTGTGCAAGTCCAAGATTCTAGCACTCTTTGGAGCTGCCTGAAGAAAGTTGTAAGAAGCAAATATCTCTAAGAGCAGGAGATGTTTAACCATGGCCCATTTGCCTCAGATGCTCCCCTACCAACAACGTGAAATGTTCAAATAGCAAAGGCATTGCTTTCATGTCTGTGGATTACCTGAGTTTTGCATTACATAAGGAAAATTCTTAAGAAGCTCAATAAACTAGATGAAGGCTGCTTTGTTTTGCAAAGCAGTTACAGTTGCACTGAAGAATTTAGACCTTTGAGACAGTGAGCTTTTAAAGGTAAACAGGGTGAGCATTGTGCAGAGGTAAATGGGGGCAACCTGTGCTCACAGACCTGTTCTGTTCTCCAAAATACCATTTGTGGGAACACAGCCTACCCTTTTCTGCCCTGCAGTGGTAAAACGAGGAGAGGTGTTACCTTGCGTGCACCATTGGGTGTGATGCTGTGACACACTGTCACACCTGGAGATCCTCTGGCTCCCACTCTGGGTCCTCAGCAGTAAAACTGACTTCATGAGGTAGCAGTTAGGGAATGTTTGCTATTTGCATGATAGCATTATCTGGTATTGTAGCACGCAATCAATCCATAAACATGCTTCTCTTCCTTTCAAAAGCTGCTGGGTTACTCATTTACACTTGGGATCATTGTAGTTCATACTGTCATGGGTTTGGAGATGATTGTGCAACAGTTAAAAGGTCTTAGCTGTGTCAGTGGCAGAAAACATTGCTTCTGTTTTCCTTAATCTTCCAGGTAACCGATATACTTTGCTTATTTTTACTTGTCCAAACTTAGAAAGCAAGAGCAGAGCTATCCCAGTAAGTCATTATATGACGGGGTGGCCACCGCTGTTTCTTGGGGATATTGTTCTTGTGGTGACAAAGTCCTGACTGACTGCCGATATTTGCCTCCTGAGCAGGGGCTAGTAACTGGAGGAAAAAAGTCTTCAGACGCCATGAAGTATATACTGCCTTAAAGGGGGTATCACATAAAAGCTAATTGCAAAGGAATATAATTTCTGAAAAATCATGTAAGAAGTCTTTAATCTTAATTTCCCAGAGGGGGAGACATCAGATGGCATATTAATTGCCATAATTTTTCTTCTTTCTTTTTAACATTTGTGCTAGTCCCCTCTGTTTCCAGCACAACATCAAACTTTCACTCAATTCATAGTGCTGCTTATTGCCTATGTTAACCGTTCAATGGAGCACAAATTTGCAAACTGACTTAATCTGTAAATCCTGGTATTGTATTTTTACTTTGAAAAGTATGCAAGGATCCCTTGATTGCAACCATATTTATAGGTAGGTGTGATACCTGTAATTCTTATTTCTCTGGTGTTCTTTATCTACCTTAAGATATTTCTTCATTAGTTATTAGTCACCTTCATATGGACTGATTTTCTTTTGAACATATACACTGCAGATGCCAAAAACAGCCAGCCTGTATGGTTGTATTTCAGAGAATATTTCATTTAAGGCAATGCCATGTCACAGACTCCTTTGACAGTGTGCATTGTGCTCGGAAACATTCTTTGGTGCAATTTAATTTGTTAATACAGACTTATCCTAAGATGATGCACTGCATTTTGTTCATGATTTTGGATTTGCTTTTCTGCTTTGATCCTTTAGAGGAAGCAAGTTTCTCCTCCCTCCCCCTCCCACTCCCTTCCGTGGGAAGATTTAACTCACACAATTCACCAATCTTTCAATTGCTGACAATCTTTCATGCGGAGTCTGCATTTCTGCCATGATTCCTGGTCCCTTGGCTGGATATGACACAGCAGACTCATTCATTTCCATGTCTAAGGACTCCTGCAGTGCTACCAGGTGGTCCACTTACTGCCCAGTGTCTGGTCTGAGTTTGGCCAGTGGCTGACCATTCTCATGTTTAAATGAGCTGTCCAATGCTGCACATTTTCATGGAAATCCCTTTATGCCCACGAGCATTAGATGTTTTGTGGGGGGTGTTTTTTGGACGCATTTTGTGGCCCTGAAGCATTTTGCTCTTAAGGAATACTGGAGAGCATTGAAAGATCCTCAGAGGGTTACCAAATGTTGCGAATGGGAGGGTGGGATTTGGATGCTGTGAAAGTAATTTTCAGAAGTTTCTCTTTTTTTTTTTTTTTTTTGGCAGACAGTGTAAACAATCTTCTGATTGTTTACTCGTTGCCTATTCTTCAGGCAACGTAACATCCTCTGCATTAGGCATTAGTCACCAGGCATGGGCTGTCCTAAATCTTGGCCATCTGGATTTTTTATAGAAGATAAAAAAGAGTAGTGTGGGAGCTAAAGAAAACAGGAAGATCCCATGTAGAGAATAGAAAAAGCAATTGGATCATACTGCCTCTTACAAAGCAAGCAAAAGGTTTTATAACTAATCCTTTACTATGTCATCTCTGAAAGCCTTAAAGAACAGCGTTTCTTTTTTTTTTTCTTTTTTGAACATTGTCACTCTGAGAGGGGGAGATTCATTTGTTAGCCAAGAAGATGAATAAACATTGATGAAACTGCTCTAAATTCTAACATGTTTAAATGCAACAAATCTCCAAAAATGGCATTTTCCTCAAAGTTAAACTTATAATTCCTATCCACAGACCAGGAAATGTACCTCTCTGTATAAATCTTAACAGAAACTATTTTTCAGCTAGCTAATATTTTATAATAAATGGATTTATTTGATAGGTTGCAAAGTATGTGTGGGACAATTCTCCTCTTATCCCATTTTACTTGCTGAGCTAATCTGTTTTGGTTTTTGTCAGCCACTGTTTATCAAGCACTCTGCTTTTTCAATAAATCTCAAATGAGATAAAAATGTGTTTAGCACTGTTGACATCAGACCCCTGAAACAGCTGCAGACTTGCTATTGTTTGGTTTCAATGCTCACTAAAATGAATTTCCTTTCTGTTGAATCCGAGGGATATGATGAGTGACAGGCCATCTCTTTTTTTTTCTTAATCACACAGATCTGTGTGTTCCTCTAGATGCCCTGATAAGCAGTGCATATGTGTGTGAAAGGAAGGGAAACAGGAATTCCTTTCGGAAGGGTGACAACCTTCATAAGACTAAAATGAGTCCAAGGCAGATGTTCCCATCTAAAATCAACTAAAAAGTATAAAAATTTGCACACCTCTCAGGAAGGACTTACATTTATTTTGGCTCTTTTTCTGTACATTGATCTTGTTTAAGGAAACAAACAAACAAACAAACAAACAAAACCCTGTAAAGAAGTAGTTTTGGGCCAAGTGTAGAGCACGGGGATTAGCTGCACTGTGGAAAACAGAACTTGGACACATAATTCGAAGAAAATGTCATCCTAGCAATCATGTTACTGTTCTTTGGTTTAATATGTAAATGTTTCCATCTTTGAGAGCCCCTCAGAGATAAACTGTCGCATGCAATTAAGCATTTGTTGGCATGGTAATCAAAGTGGTGGAAGTGAGATAGAGAGCCTTCCTCCCAGAAGAGCAAAAAAACCTGTGTTTGATGGTACAGCTGCACTTGAGTATGGAGCCTTTTCTCTTTCAGATATCTCAGAAACTCCACTGATGCCCTTGGCCTCCTAACCAGCATGTTATTCTTTGCACAATTTTCCTCCCATGATTCTCTTCAGCATCATGCTCTGAAGGTTTCCCTCTGCCTTTTGCTGTCCTTTACTCCTGTCACACAAAGCACTACTGCTCCCCTTATTTAAGATCTACAGTGACAATAATTTAGAACAACTTATAATGCGCCAAAGCTAAGAGGCATTAGCAATGAATAAATGTTAGACAAGATGAGGAGCAATGTTCAGATATTTCATGCCAGATAAGACCCTCCTCATGAACTACTGCAAGTCTAGAGAAACACCACCGAATTTAATAACGCTGCTCAGAGACTCCAACAGTTTAGTTGACTAATGAGTTTCGTATGAAATTCTGAGAAAAGCTGGATCTGAGTAATGCTAGGTCAGATGATCAGCAATTGGAGAAAGCTAAACTTTGTAATAGAGGGGTGAAAAAATTATATCATGGAACAGACATATATAATTATTAGGGTTCCAACTGTTCTGGAAATACGAGGCATATGTGGGAAGCAAAGTCTTGCAACACACTAAGAGGGTCACTAAATATAAAATCTCATATATTGAAGCAGAAAGCAAGGCTGCAGTCTGAGAAGAGTCTACTGTTTCTTTTTTAAACAGGAACTGTTATCCTAAGAGTCTGGGATTGTAAAATGCTGAAAAATGTAACTGAAGTAACTGAAATTCTGATTTTCTTTTTTCAAACTCTAAACCACACCACCAAAAAGCAAAAGGCAATAAAAAATACTGTTTGACTGTTTGAAAAGGGAAAAGTCAGAAGAACTTTGGACAAATTAAATCTGCTTCTTCCATGGTATCATATTGCAGGAGAAACAAGGCATTTTCTAATTTTCCCTGGTTTTAGCTATACCTACCTTGGTTTTTCCTCTCCTCCCAGGGGATGATTTCTTTCAAGGTTATCCTATGGTCTTTGTCTTATTCTCTGAAAGTGACTACCATCACAACTTTTCTAAATGATCAAATCACTGTCTTACCCTTTATAACACCATCTTCTGGAGTCTTAAAACCAGTCCTCTGTGTGACGTTTCTTCCATGTCTCTCCCACGAGGATCCCTTCTACCCACTGAAATAGCCAAGAGCACTAAGACAGACTTGGCAGGAGGCTGGATATTTTAAGAATTGAAGATGTGCTTCCCTCCCATGACACTCTCCATGATGGTTTACTCACTAGACAGCTCTGTGTTGGGAATCCTGGACTGATGTGTGCCTCGAGCAGGCAAATTTAGGCTAACATCAGTAATGCACTGCTCAGTTACTAAGAAGTCTGTGAGTATAATATTTGCATCTCAATTCCAGAGCCCACTATTGTGTATTTTCTGGAAGGGAAAATTCCCACCTGTTCCCCTCTCTTCTGCAAGGAGACTGCTTAATTAGATCCAACAGGACCATTGAAAGGTAGCACTACTCAGTACATACGAAGTATCTTTTGCACTCTTTCTCTGTCTTGAAATTTGCTTGGGATGCATCCGAAACAAGGTATATTTGAAGAATTTGTCATTTGATTTTAAACAGTAATTTTCAGCAAATTATATCACCAGGGTTAATGCGCTTGTTTGGTGTCCTAACAACCCTTCTTCACTGGTGACTGGACTGATTTAGTTCAGTTATTGATTAATGTTTGAGTATTTTTGTCTCTGTCTATCTCTAATTCTCGTTTTTCCCCTTTTCCACTGTAGAAGACTCCTCTGAGTCTTCTACTTTCACTTACCTTTTATTCTAGAACTTCCCTTTCATCACATGTCCTTCTACTTCCTATTCTAATCCAGGGAACTAAGTAATGTAAAGCAGAATTTATTCAGTACCAGGGTTACTTTATACAGATTGTTTATAGGTTAAAGAATCTCCTGCCTGTTTTTCTATTTGCATCTTGTGTTTTCAGTCTAGAAAATTTTATTAAGGAGTTTTTTCCCAGATGATTAAATAGTTAACGATTAAATAATAAATTATTTATCTACATATTTGAAAAAGTCTGGTTACAGACCTTTAAAAAGACCCATTTTGGACAGTTTTCTTCTTAGAAGACTATTTTTAGGAAGCGTGTATATATATTCATCCTTCAGAACCACCTTGGATGGCAGTCAAAAAAAAATTTGATATCTGGACCTGGATTCTTTATCTTCACTTCCATTTTTCCAGTGCAGAACATAAAGTAGCAAGTATGGTTTCAGATTATAAATTAACTTCCTGTGTTACTCAATTTTGAATAGGAGCAACAAAAATATAAGTAAATAAAATGCAATAAAACCAAAGAGGCAGATTTTGCAAAAGTGTAAAAGTCACAGTTGCATGAATATAGCTTATAACATGCAGAGATATGCAGAAATGGCAGTCTTTGGAATACAGCCCAAAGAATGGCCTGTTTGTGACCCTTCTTACTAGTGGCAACAGATCTGCAAGGTCTGCCTAAAACACATCAGTATTGCATTAGTCTGCGTGGGTTTTGCTCAACTTCTCAGTGACTGAATGAACTTTTTCAAAAGATTTTTTCAGTGACAGAGACCACCCACTCTTCCTTGGCGGTGGGTCAAGAGCTGCGTTGCTATCAAGGAACCGTTTCAGTGGCTGCTCTCAAATCTAAGCATTAAATCAAGAGTCATATGCTCTGAATTGCCATATCCTGTCTCCTTGTTTAGCCTTTTGTTTAGTATTTGTTTAACCATTTATATGTAGGACATGAGACATAGGAGACTTACTTGCCTGCACTGTAGAGACCTGCAGATTATCCAGACTTTTTATAGCTACTGGAAACAAGTTTGTACTTGTAATAATATATTATCTCTAATTTGGGATGAAGTCACTAAAGTGCTAGAATTACCTGATTTCTTCATTGATTATCAATACCCATTAGTAAAACAACAAATCAAAATGTAGATTACTAAAAATAGTCACATTAATTCCATGTTAGGCAAACTTTCTTCTGCATGAGTCTAAATCTTGACATTTTCACTCATTTCTTAAGTTAAAAATCCACTGAAATCAACACATTCTTGCTTTAGTTGTGGACTCTGGAGCCTGGGGAGAAATATGAGGGAAGGGCAATCAGTCTGTGTCTGCCTATTCCCAGTCTATAAACTGGGGTGTTTATTGGAAATCGGAGGTAGAGAAAGAATGTATTCATTTGGAATCCACTCATTGTATCCGTAGAATCAATCCCACATGGTCAAGGGAGGGTGACTGGGAAAGATTATATTTGCTCAAGGGACAGTAACTGGGAAAGATGATTTTTGTGAGCTGTGGTTTTGCTGCAAAAACAGCATTGTATGTGAACGGGTTGTCACATTGTGATTGTAGGGGAAAATGTCTAAGTCACTGAAACGTGGAGATTGCTGCCACATGCAATTTATTTGCTGTCTATTCCCTGTGGAGGAAATCCTGCACATTTATTAAATGGGTGGGTGGGCGGATGGATGGGAGGGGACAATTTATTATGACAAATAAGCATCCACATGAAGAGGTTTGCCAACTTCCTGCAGAGGCCAAAGTGACCAGGAAACAGGCTGCAAGAGTGACGTAGGGGAAACGTGGAGGGGTTGCACAAGCAGAACACTCAGCGAGGAACAGCAAAATGTCCAAGTTACCAGGCAGTTTGTGTGCCAGGGCAGATCTTTTTTTTTTTCACTTCAGCAAATTCTCAGTGATGCTGATACATGATTTACCTCTCCATCTCCTAAAGACAACAAAAGCATTTTTGCTGGTTTACTGTTGGTTATCCTACTTTAAGACGTATAGCCCATTTCCTCTCTCTCATCCAGAGTCTGGAAGTCAGATGCTGTAGATGAAGCTTTCTTTGCCATATCTGAGTACAGTCTGTTAAGGTTGTGGGGTTTTTTTGTCAAACTGCATTATATTGAGCGAAGACAGTAAGCAGACCACACCAACCCTGTGTAAACAGTCAACATCCTAACGGGACAGATGTGTCAGGGGGGCTTGGCCCTGGACAGGGACAATGTGACTCATCAAGGTCCTTGGCAAAGGCTTCGGGATTTGTAGAGATGAAGGGAAAATCAGCAGTACACTGCATACCCCCGGCCTGGAGAGAACACGACACCACCTCCCTCTCACTTTGCCTTTTGGGGTAGAGTAGGGCCTGTAGCAAGTGAGGGGACAAAGAGTTTAATGAATGTTGTATGTGCATAAAAATTGTCATCTTTTAAGTAACATTGGAATTAATCCAAAATCTGTCTCAGAAACTTTTGCCTTGTAACACAGTCTTTTAACCATTTTCAGTCTTTTGGCTGAAGAGAGCTGCTTTTACTGTGCTGCTTTAGCTCTCTAAAAGTGTAAGATCTTCCAGTTAGGCACAGCATATAGAATCCAGCACAAGATCGTATTTTCAGAGGTACAGGTACACATATTTGTTACTTGCTTCAGAAGGTAGTACTCAAGATATAGCAGATAAAATTAGCAGGATCTACATAGTAGATTGCCTCCAGGTCTTCGTAGCAATGCTGAGATCTGTCTTGTGTAAGTTCTTTTCTATAAGAGGGTAGGGAATTCTGTTACTTTCACACTGTTAAAAACAAGCCAGGAACAAAAGAGATGGAAAAGTTTCAGTGTGCCTTCAGGAATTCTCATAAAATGTGGGTGCAGTGGGGGAACAATATACATCTGAACTTTCAAGTGATGCAGTTCTTGGTCGAGGAATTTAGAGGACTTCTGGTGTCTACGTGTACTATTCTCATTATTCTTTTCTCTTAAGCTGAAATATTCCAGTAATGGTTCCACTGAGTAGTTTCTTTCCTTTCTTTTTATCAGACACCACCTCATGATATTTAAGTGATCTGGATACTTTGGCAAAAAATACCTTTCTTTTTTAATTATTTTTTTTATTTAAGGGATATTTCATTTTTGAGAAAAAAAAAGAGCAAGCAAAAAGCTCCCAAATATTTCTTTGTGTATTGTCTTGTAAAAATGTATTTTAAAATCTCGGACGAGATTCTTCCATTTCTTTTCCCGCCTTTAACAAGGATCTCTATCCTTCAGCCTAGTGCATTACACCAGAATGAATTAATGAAATCTGATAGAGCAGTGTGCAAAATGGAAATCATGTTACTTGTGCAAGTGGAATAGTATTTCAAAAGTGTAATGGCTTATTTAAACTTATTCTATACAAAGGTACTGTGTGAAGATGATGGTATTGTCAATGCAGTTTTGGACTGCTATTCCAAAGATGAGGGTGTTTGGTTCCACCAGGTTTTTTGCAATCATAAAGGTGTTGCATGGAGCATTGTAAATTCCTACTCATAGTTGTCTGAAACAGAAGAAAGCACTGAACAATGGCTACCGGGTGACATATATTGAAAAATATACTGCACATTTCTGTGATGTACAATTAAAACTCTGTTACTGAAGTCACTCAAAGGATGCAGAATATTTTAGCCAAGCATCATAAGGGCTCTTGTTTTATACCTTTCAAAATACAACTAATGTTAAAAATTACTAATTGGAATGGTGGATCATTTAAAGTTTTTGGTTCCTTTTCTTCATGTACTTAGAATTTACTTAACAACACAGAAATTAAACCCCTAGGTATCAACTTGCCAGGTTCTCTGCACTGGAATTTACTGAATTAAAATGTCACAGGCTTTATAAACTAAGAGCAAGCCTGTCCAAGGGATAAGGAATACTATTAGATTTAATGCAAAGACTTAGAACTAGCAACTTGTAATTACCATAAGTATGAACCAGCCTACAGTTCTGAAACACATTAAGTGTTCTGCCTTTGTTTGAGCAATGCATTTAGTTTAGGAAAATGAATAATAAAAACTTCCTAAGAATGCCAGGAGAATGTCAATTATCTTTTTTTAAGAGGTAATATTTGCAATATGTCACTGATACAAATGTGAATAGCACAAATAAATTATCTCAAAATTGCATATGGGGGTATGTACGGCTTATTTATTAGCAAAGAGAGGACAGACATAGCGACACAGTGCACCATTTACTTGGAATCTGTATCAATTGGTCTTTATTTCTCAATTGTAGGTGGTGTGCCCAATTTATACATCAATTTCACACTTCCTTTGAAGAATTTTTCCTGCCGGGTAACCATTTTGGAATAATCATTTCCTTTCTATTTTTGTGGAAGAGGGAAGGAAACAGGCAAGAAATGCTTAACCTTCTACAGGAAGGAGGCTAAAGGAAAAAAAAATCCAACACTGGAATGATATTCAATTTCAGGAATATTTTAAAATAAATGCCCTAAAAACAGTCACACACCAGAATGTAGGATCTGAAATTAGGCAAGCACAGGCTGCACATGCAGTCGTGTTCTCCTCTTGGTTTACCTACTCAAGCTGGGACAATTAAAACTTTTAGATGCTCAGTACAGGTTTAGATAGTCCAGTGCCACACAGTGTAATACATCATCACCAGTGCAAAATATGCTGTCAGGATACTAAACCTTGCTTAAGTGCGATGGTGCAAAGGTTTTACTCTTCACCCAAAAAAGGGTGATTCGAATGTCATTTGCTCTTCTGCTCTGTCAGAGTCAATAGGATTGCAAAGTCACTAAAATTTGAACAAATCATGCCTAGTCCTGTATGTGTTGCAGGAAAGTTTGCGTAATCAGGTCACACTTTTTAACAGTGTGATCTCAACAACTTTGTATGTTATTGTAGACCAAACAAAATGCAATTACTGAACTGAATTAAATGATCTTACGGATTTAAAAATCAATCTTCTGAAGCTTAACAAAATTTGGAATAGTTACTTTTTACAGAATAAGTAGTCTGTTGCATTTCAATGAAATGGACAGATAACTGCACCTGTCTACACAAAAGATGATGGCTTTGACTATACAAGGAATATATTAAAATGAAATAATAAACATTGCATTCAGTGGGAGTATCATTTTAACTAAGTAAGTGTATAAGAGGAACATTAGAGACTACAGATTTCTGTGGAACAGCTGGCAGACTTGCTTTGTCTTCCTTTGTGAGTTACTGTCAGGATGCTGCTTTCTGTCTGTTTGCCTGCACTCTCTCCTTCTCAATGCTCCCTTGAGGCCTTGCTTTCTTTCTTCTCTTGCTTTAACCTGCCAGCTAAAGGAAAATGTAAAACAACAGCTGACACCAGTGAAATGTCCCTTTTGCCACAGCTCCACCAAGTCAGAAAAAGAAGTAGGTGACAGGGGAGGAGCTTTGTCCTGAATCAGTGGGAGTTGCATGATTAATTCTAACTCTTAGCTCTGAAGATCTCCCTTTACTCCACAAAACCCATGCATGCATGCATATGTATTTTTACATGTATTTATATTTATATAATCCTGGTGTTTCTAAATATAAATTTGCAGTCTAGAAACATGATTCTACATTTTTATTTAAACAAAATTTCTACTGACTTCACTGGTAGCATCATTCAAGTAAAGAATTCAGGATCAAGCCGTATTTTGAACCATGTATTGGACCTTCTGTAATTATGTGTCCAGAAGACTGAGTTCAGGTCTTGCCACTGGAAATTTAAAAATGCTTAATGTCCCCTTGCAGTACCCTGGACTCCTGGAAGGAAGGGGCATGAAGTGCAACACAGTTGTAAATGCCAGCAGAGGAGTTACTTCTGAGAAAGAACACAGTTGTGACAAGCAAACACCTAAATCAAATGAGATCACAGCAATGAGAAAAAGCAAACTAAATTCTGCTCAGGTCAGGACTGAAACAAACATTTTTTTTTCTTTTTTTTTTTTTTAATCCTTCACTACTGTCAGGATTCAAAATTAAAGAGGACATTTTACCTATAAACACATGGTTATTGGTACAATAAGGGTACACATATGGAAGAACCACTGACACACAAATATTACATAGGAATGCAGCCTTTAAACAATAAGTCTTAATTTCAGTTCCTGAAAAAAAAGACTCATTGTCCTCTGCATTAGGTATCTACATTAAACTGGCTATCAAGACTCCCTCTATAGTCACTGGAGAGACTGAGACAAGGCCTGTGATGGGAATCAGAGAGATCTGATAGTTTGCATCTCTTTGGGTATGATGTAACAACTTTGCAACTCCTTGGGTTTCTTTGAGTGGGTTTTTTGTTTGCTAGTTTTTTTTGGATTTGGTTTGGTTTGGCTCTAGAAAGCGCCTTGGTGCTTTCAATAACAAGTTGTTCTGAAAACAGTTACCTGTGAAGAAACACATCCAGAAAATGCCAACATTGTCTCTGTGCTTCAGAGCAGATAACTTGAGGCACTAAGAGATTACAGAGTGGCTAAGTCATGCGATGAGATAATGGCAGAGAGGGAGGAATAAGAACAGACCTTACCAAGTAATATTTGCTCAGTAATTTTCAGACATGTCAGTTTTAAGAAATACTTCAAATTTATTGTGAAACCTTCCTGTGAAAGACAAGATCTCGGGCCAAATTACAGTTTCCCTCCATCCACAGTCAGATCTTCCTCTAGTCGGCCTCTGCACACCAGCTGACTCTTGAGCAGAAACCCATGCAAATGACATCACCCTGATATTTTTCCCCACTCTTTCTGTGTGTTGTCTAATAGTGAAAATGTCACCAGTTTCCTTGGAAAGTACTGTTTTCATCTAATGTATCTTTCTGAACAGAGAAGCCTGCATTCCTTCTTCTTTGAAAGGCTTTCACCTCCCTCTAATGGGACTCATCCATCACTTCCTTCCCATATTTGAGGGTAGCAAGATGTGTTCAGCACAGAGCCTAAAAAGAAGTAATGTACAGTTTAATACAGATGTAGAAAAATAGTAGAAGAATGATGTTTGTATGAATGATATCAGCATAACTGTATGATAAGATAAGAAAGGAAAGGAAAGAAAGGAAAAAAATTAATTGTAATAAACAACAAGCAATTATTTTGCTCTTAACTAAGACCCCTTATGATTATAATGTACTCTAAACTTTTAGAAGTTAAAAAAACATTTTGTTGTATTTGGAGTTGCTGATTACCTATTGCTTCTTCTAGTTTTTATGTAATCCTGATCCTAAACTTGATTTTCTGAGAGTTTTCATTCAGTTGCTGATATTTTACAATAATGTGCTGCATTACCTTTATAATGTGATTCAGGCTGCCATAAAAACCCCAGTGATGTAATGAATTCATAGCATGAGATGTGAAGGCCAAGAACAAAAACTCCAGGAGGCTGTCTGTCTGTAGATTGTAAAGTATAACAGAAAACCCACCAGTGGCTGATGTTGGATGTTACAATATTGACAGGGCATGAGAAATAAGCATGACCTCAACGAGTACGAAATTCAGCTGAAGTAAAGTGAATGTGTGGTCCACGCATATTCCTGCTTTGGAATGTGGTCAACTGCTTTGAAATATGTAATATCAACACATTCTCTTTTACATTACTGGTATCTCCATGATCCTGCATCTGCCAGAGTGTTTGAACAGAGACTATTTCATCCTCTGTGGTGCTTAATCATTTGTGGAGGTGTTCTGGGAATTCCTAGATACCTGATTTTGTTCCCTGTATTTGTTTGCAATTTGATCATATCAACAGCATCGCATTATATCAGAAAGCTAATGAGCTATGTTGTTTTAACATGTGGAACACTAAAAAACCCAGAGATGAAACAAAAACTGGGAGGGAAATTTTGTTCTCTCCTGCTCCGTTCTTGCAGACTGCAGCAAGTTATTACTGCTGACTGTACTGAAAGCATAATGTAATGTTCTTTAATTTTTTTAAGGCTTTTTGTCTTCCTAGATCAGGAAGAATGAACAGACTTTCTTTTTTTATTCTATGCCACGTGACTGGAAAAATTCAAGGTCTGACTGCTTGGGGCTCTGAGCAACCTGATCTAGTTGAAGATGTCCCTGCTCATTTCAGGGGGGTTGAACTAGATGACCTTTAGAATTCCCTTCCAACCCAAACCATTCTATGATTCTATGTTTCTCTGATTCTCCTCTGCTCTGTATGACTCTTTTATACTGCTACATAAAAATTAGGGTTTTCCCTGTATTCCCAGGTGGTGTAATGTCGACTTTTTCCTTTGTTAAACAATGTGTTTTGATAGAGACCTTGAGTACCAGAACAAGCTAACAGTTAGGCTGCAGGTGTTCTTTAGTGACTAAAGATTAGCAGAAAATCCAAATGCTGGTTGGCCTGTATACTTCCTGTCTGAACAGAAAATGGGAAATCATCCAACACGTCACATTTTCCTTAGAGGAAACTAGTCATAGGAACAGGAAGACTGTGTCAATAAAAAAAAGTACAGCTAAGCATTTAATTATTGTTTTTATCCTTTAAATATTGTGAAGAGGCTAATATATATATATATATGCGTGTGTGTGTGTGTGTGTTTGTGTGTGTGTGTGTATACACGTGTGTTTGTTATATACATGTATTTTAAATGGTTGGTGCTATCTGTCAAAAAAAAACTACAAAAAATGTTCAAAAACCTGATCAAAAAAACCTAGCCCAAATTTATTCCGTTTTATGACACTGCCCACTACAAAACCAAGACAGATTGCTGTAAAACTCAGGGTAGATTTGTATGTAGTCGGGCTCAAATTCCAGTTGCTAGAACACATCATTGTTTTGCATCTTTCTCTAATGCAGGCTGGTGTATGAAAATCACATTAACCCCGCAGATGTGAATGGGCTACATAACTCCTCATCTTCCGGCTGACTGGCTCTCTGAAAAGGTCAGCTGCTCCAAGAGCACTCTTATCTCGCAGCCCGATCTGCTGAAGTTGCGTCAGTCAGTATTCATTCTTTGTTAGAGCAGCTTAGGAAGAGGGTTCAAGATGCTTAGATACTATACATAAAAATGGACAGGGTTTGTTGACAAACATTTTTACTTTGGTCTGTCAGCTGAGTTTTGAAAAGCTGCCTCCTGGTTTTGTCTGTGATTTTTGGACTGAAAAGGACAGGACAAGAGTGCAAAGCCTCAAGCTGTTCCAGGGATCATCCAGCCTGGACATCAGGAAGAATTTCTTCATGGAAAGGGTTGTTAAACTTTGGAGTGTATTGCTCACAGAAGTGCTGGAGTCACCATCCCTGGAAGAGCTCAAGAAACAGATGGGTGTGGCACTTTGTGCTGTGGTCTAATTGACAAGGTGGTGTTCAGTCAAAGGTTGGACAAATGATCTCACAGGACTTTTCCAGCCTAAATGGTTCTGTGATTTTCACGAAAAAACACCAGAAACTGGCACTTTCTTTTGCTCTTACCTGCAATTTGGCTGATTTTCAGCCAACTTTTAGGAGAATTTCACAGAATCATTTACGTTGAAAAAGACCTCTTAAGATCATCAACCCTAACCTAAGATAGAACATCACCATGTCAAATAGACCATGGCACTAAATGCAGTCTTTACTTAAACACCTCCAGGGACAGTGACTTTATCACCTCCATGAGCAGACCATTCTAATATTAAGCATCCTTTTTGTGAAGAATTTCTTCTTCATGTCCAATCTAAATATTCCCTTGGCACAGCTTGAGGCATATCCTCTTGTTCTGTTGCGTGTTCCCTGGGAGAAGAGACCTCCCCCCCACCTGGCTGCAGCCTCCTTTCAGGCAGTTGTAGAAACTAGTAAGTTCCCCACGGAGCTTCATTTTCTCCAGCCTAAACACCCCCAGCTCCCTCAGCCTCACAGGACTTGTGCTCCAGACCCTTCCCCAGCTCCACTGCCCTTCTCTGGCCTCCCTCCAGCACCTCAATGTCTTTCTTGGAGTGAGGGGCCCAGAGCTGGACACAGCACTCGAGGTGTGGCCTCAGCAGTGCCCAGTCCAGGGGGACAATCCCTGCCCTGCTCCTGCTGGCCACACTATTGCTGATCCAGGCCAGGATGCCATTGGCCTTCTTGGCCACCTGGGCACACCCTGGCTCATGTTCAGCTGCTGTCGCCAGCACCCCCAGTCCTTTTCTGCTGGGCAGCTTCCTGCATTTCCTTTCTGCAGAGTGTAAAACTACTCTCTCAAGTTCTATATCCCTGTCCTCAAGCTTCCTGCCAGAAGTCTGAAAAGTTCTTCACGAAAATAATTTTGTTGTGAGTGCTGTACATGCCTTGTGTTAAGACACATAGGTGTGAAAGAGAGGATCTACGAAGTGTTAGCCCATGAAGTAAATATATGGAAGCCAGCATCCCAGGATGTTTTGTCTAGGCCAACAAAGACACAGTTTTCAAATGAGCAACTAGAGACAAATTACTTAAAAAACACTGTAGCAGCATCTGTCTGATTACTGGAAAATGAACAAAATAACCCAACAAAAAAACCCTTTCTGTCCTAAGATGATGTATTTCCCTCCATTTTCATTTTATCCCTACAGGATATGGGAGAAAGAGAATGTATGACTAGAAATAATAGTGCTTTTCTGTAGATGGTAACCAGCTGCTTATAGGAAGGGAAAGGAAACATTTTAGAAACCTCTAATAGAAGCAGGTGCAGATCTTTTCAAATGCTATGACATTTTTCATTCCTCATACAGGCTACTAGGGAATTTGATCAGGAGTGGATGCAATTGCAGTGTGGGTTAGTGTGGGTTATGGAGTGGTGGGTGGGGAAATAACTGCATATCTAATTGTCTAGTCATCACATCACAGGATCCCCATCACGAGTACTGCACCCTTCCTGTTCGCAGGCTGAAGTGGGCTGTAGTGTCCCTCGGTCTTTTTGAATCCCTCTTCACTCACCCTCAACCCTGCCTGTAGGCCTGTTACTGTTGCTTCCATCACTGCACTGAAAAGAAATACTTGGGACGTTCAGTAAGTTGCTGTACTTGTTAACCTTCCTGAGAGTATGTGTAGGTCATGGTATTTGACCTAGATATGTTTGAATGTTTGGAAGAGGCACCCACTTTCAGTGCTTGTTGCAGAGCTGTCAGTACCCCATGTTAAAAATGTAAGATTTTTGTGTGTGTGTGTATTTAAAAATGTCATTCTGCTGCTGTAGTGTGTTTCCACGACTTACCTAGATGGGCACATAATTTCTGTGACATCCATAACCTGTAAGTTTCAAAATGCACTCAGATGAACATTTCATTTATAGTCTCTGAATAATTGTCACACAATGTCCTAAATTGCAAGCATCTTTTACCTCCCCACAGCCCTGCTAAGAAAAATGCAGCACTGTTCCCTAGCTACACAGAGGCAGCGAAAAGGTATGTGTAATATATTTCATTTTTGTACACATTACTACCAGATGTCCTTCAGCTGCCACAGGACGAAGGAGGAAGAGTCCCTTTGCTTTATAGTGGTGTTATTTTAAGATCAAAAAAGATAAATATGCCCATGTTAAACAGTTTATAAAATTACCCTGCCTGATACAGGCTCTTACAATTACAACCGTTTTATCTGGCCAGAAATGTATTCCTTTCGTTTCTTGAAAACACAACTCTCAAGGTGTTGGGCACAAAAAGTCACACCTCTGACTTCAAATAACAGTGCTATAGTAGGATTTATTTCCCTTCCTTACTTCCTGAGAAAAAAACATTAAAGTTTCCAGCACCATGCATCACCTGTGCCAACAAATAGCATGGTGAATTCACAGCTCTTACTTCTATTCTTTCGGCTCAGATAATGCCAGTTAGTCCAGTTTTTATCTGCTCTTCATGAGTCTTTCTTTTGTGATCCTAAACAATGTGTCTCACCTTCACTTTCACTTGTGGTGATTTATCTTGCACTCCTTCAGAGTTGCTTTGGCTAGGACTGGAAAGTCACCACTGTGCAGCTGCATGATTTCAGAGCAGTCAGGGGTAGCCTGCCGTGTCTGGGACATGATTCCTGTCAAAGATGAGATCTGACGGGTTGGGATTCATAGTCACAGCAATGACATAGAGTAGGGTTTTTTTGGTTTTTTTCTAAGAGGCAATGAACAGATTGGCAATTAATGTGCTTGGATTCATTTAAATCCATAGAGAGTTTTGTGAAATATGTTATTAGGCCCATGATTCTACCTGAAGTGTCAAGAGACAAAATCAGATGCTTATCAAAAAGAATAAGCCCAGAGGAATCAGTTCTTGCCTGAGATATTGAAAGGTATTTTATATTTTGAACTAAATAAATCTATAGCTTACTCAGAAGTTTTTAGATACATATAAGTAAGAGTTAGTATTTAACATGAAATATGCTGGAGCTGTTACCAAAAGTTTTTTCCTTCTCTGCAAGAGGAATATATAATTCTGTTTTTTTAATTGGGAAGTAGAAACTTCACAGTGTTATAATGTATGCTTTTTAAATAATAGCTTCACATGTGTATTGTTGCCACTAATTTACATGAAAATGACAGTTCATTATCAGTGTATTAAATACCGTTCAATTAGTTCCCTTCCATGACAGAAAATGTATTTTAAATGCTCTCTTCTCTGATTAGCATTCAACAACCTATGGAAAAGTAATTTTTGACAATTACATCTGTTAGGAAGAAAAGATAATCTTTTATGAAAATAATAATAGGATGTAAATCTGTGGTAAAGCATTAAAATTGTATTTTGAAATATCACAGTATTATAATGAAAGATATTCCCTTGCTTTCTGTTCTTTAAATATAGGAAGAGAAAAGCAACTGTAAATTAAAACTCAAGAATAAAGATGCTTTTCAAGTTTTGTTAAAATTATTTTTCTGATGGAATAAAGTAGGAGAGTAGGAAGGTTCCACCAAACAATTTTCCTTCTGAGAATTCAAATCCAAGGTTACAACTTGTGCTGTCAAGAACTAAATAAGCATTTCTGTAAATTCAGAAACCATACAAATAGTGTAAATATTGTGGTTCAAGAAATGTTCCCTGATGAAGAAATTATTTTGAACAACTTAACTTATGGATTCTACAATTTTAATATCAGAAATTCAGGCATTTAGAGTCTAACCCTAGCTATAAAATATGAATAAAAGAAAGGTAGCACCAATATTCTGAGAGTGCTAGGACTGTCTGTGTGATGTGAATATTACGGATCAGTGATGACAGTACTTAATAACAATTAATAAATCTTATACACTTATGCCCATGTAATGCCAGACACTCTTTCTATTAGTCACTTTACAGAGAAACCTCTGTTGCAATTTGCTTTCCTAGAGCTTGGAGAATGAATGAAGGTTCTCTGTCTCTCTCTTTTAAGTGTCAGAGTGTCCTAGACACTGGGACACTGAAATTGCATGTTTGTATACATAAGGCTTTTTTCAGAAGCGACAACAGCCTCCTTGGGTTGTACAGAGTCTCATTACTTCCAAAAGCTCTGTGTGCCAGGCTTAAGCTCCCCAAGGTATCCACTTTCCTGGTAAACAAAGCAATGAAGATTTGTGAGTCATTACAGCTGCCTAGTGCATAGATGACCTAAGTAACTTTCCTGTTTTGCATCTTTATGGCATTACCTGCAGTTTCTTTTTTGTGTTTCTGAAATCCACTAAACTTGGACAGGTGGCCATCAAAGAATTGTATGGAGAATTGATAAAGTCCACAAAAAGGACATCAGATTGTTCCACCAGCTCCTTGCTGCTCAGCCATTGCTGCTTTTGAAATGTGAGAGAGGTCTAAAAGGCGTTTAGGAAAGGTTGTAACTGGCAGCTCATCTTTACGTTGCTACCTGATATTTGCTTGTGTACCAGCTGAGACTTGCCAAAGGTGGATTGTGGTATTCCCACTGGGCTGTGAAAGTGAGATACATACAGAGCAGTTACTTCCACATACTTGACCAGTGGAATGAAGAACATCCTTTGGAATGTGTGTGTGCTGAGTGTGCCTGGACACATCCTTACGTGAATGCGCTCTTAATTGAATCTCTTCAGGCAGAATCAAATGACTGAAAGCTTTAAAAAGGTAATTCTTCAGGCTTGACCTCCCTTACAAGTAGTGAAAATATAATCATGACCAATTTTCAATGATCGTTTTGAAGTGCTTGAATGCTTGGTGTGACTTAAAATGTCCTTATAATGAGAGAATCCCACCACAATAGTTATTAGAAATTATAAGAAGCTTCTTCTCTCATAAAACTTACAGTCTCAGTATGCACATAGCACTTCCAACTCTCTTCACATGCCACAATTGTAAAAATCAGGTGAGAATCTCCATCAAAATGTAAAATATGATTGTTATTTTGAGTAATGTAGCTTACAGCATTAAAAGCAAAGCCTATTGGTTTTCCATGAGTCAAAAATTAATCTGTGTTTCAAATGAATCATTGTCCTCGAGATGAGGAAATGCCTGCATATTGTATTCTCTTTACAGGCTTTATTATGTTGTGCCTCTTTCCTTGGCACTGAGGATAACAAGATTTTTTCCATCACGACTAACACAATATTTTTTTAGACAGAATAAAGATTTTAAAAATAATCATCAGTCCTTTGGTTCCCTTCTAGATGTGAAAGGGATACCTTTCTTTATTTGATAATATGTACTCTCTTATTTTGGACAAAGTATATCTTTGTGTACATGCTTTCTTCATAGTAGGCAACAACAGTCTGACTCTAGAAGTAATTTTTGTAAGATTTACAGATTTTAATTTCACGGGTGCATGGTTGGACCTAAATAAATTATTGAAATTTTCAAAATTGTTTTCAATACCATGAAAATTTGAAGCAGGGTCTCTCCTTTTTTTTAGCTTTTACCTGCAACACTATGCCTATTTCAGGAATATATTTAATTTTAAAAATATGCTTTATGATTAAAAGAAGAAAAAAAGAAGTCCTGTCAGGAGACATCAGTCCAACACTATTAAAAAGTTCGATAGCTGTTCCATGGCTTAATGCTCTTTTGCAAAAAGAGAATGGGAGAAGGACAAACCTGGAAAAAAGCCCTCTCTTTTTGTGAAAAACACTGAGGCTTCTCTCTTTTCATTGCAATTTCACTATCCGGATTCGAAAGCCTGTTCACGGATGAATCAGTTCCTGGCAGAAGTTACAACAGCCTGGAGGGTGCATTTATTTGAATGAGCAAAATTGTTCTTCTAGACAAAGTTCTGATTGCTCACCTCCCTTCAGTCAGGAAGAGGTGCTCACTCAAAACAACCCTTTCTGTCCTAGGACACCCACTCTCTCCTTTGATTTATAGTGCTGCACAGTGAAGTCTGCACCAGGTGGCATGTGCATACGCTGAGCACAGAGACGGGCAGAATAAATTTTGCCACTCGCTAGGAACACTAATCTGGGTGTGATAGTTTGCCAGAGACATGTCTGCATTGAATTGAAGAGGTATTTTGCCTTTAGGTCTAGTAAATTTTCTTTGAAGGCATCCTGAACATGACCTATTTAAAAAGAAGCAATAACAAAAAACTGCTTTTTAAAAATGATTAACTTATGCATACCCTTTCTGCATTGTCTAAAAATAAACTGAGGCTTCAGGGGTGCTGCAGCAGCTCTATGAACCCAACTGTATTACTGTCATGCAGGTAAATCCAGGGAGGTTCTTGCAAAGCTCCAAGCATCGTGTGAGCATTACACATTACTGAGATCCCTCAGTGTGGGAGGAATGTAATGAGGAACCCAGAGTTCTGGAGTACATGTGTGCCATGAAGTGTTCTGATATGGACTTCTTCCCTGCGGTCCACACTCTAGGGCGATGACCTGGGCAACTCTGCTGCCCTGTTGGTTTTTTTTTTTTTTTCATTTTTTTCTGCTTAAAATAGGAATATTAAGCTTCACTTCCCTTGTGGAATGCATTGACAGAGTGATGAAAATATGTTATTTATTATTGTGTCTGATTGCTGAGAAGTGTGACTGTGCATCGGAAGTGGAAATCTCCTGGCATTTGCAAATCATGAAGATTCATTCCACTGCAAAACCACAAAGCAGGTAAATTCTGAATCTACAGAAATGTATTCTGTAAACTCTATATTGTCTTTCAAAGGTTTTATGATCATCCACATTTAAAAGAAAACTGTTAAAAGCTTTGCAAATTTTAAGGTGGTAATTCCAAAATTATTTTGTTGAACCTTTCTAGGGAAGTCAAGTAGATCACAAATCCGTGAGAAAATAAAAATCACCTTCTAAGATCTTTTAGAAGTCCACCCTGAAATCATGGCAAAACTTAAAGAAGTGAAACTAGACCTTAAGCCAGACATGTATTATATTCAGTCTTGTATTGCCAGGTACTGAGTGCAAACATTTCTGTTTCTTATAGAGGTTGATTACTGCTCACTAGGCTTGCATTTATAATTAATAGAAAAGTGCAAATAAGGAGTATTTTGATCCAGTTATTGTAGTCAATTGAACAACTTAAATTTAGTGAGTTTGGGAGGTCTTCTTGCTTTAAAACCTTGTGTTGTTTTGTTTGTTTTGAATGGATAAAATAGCATAATTTCTTTTAAAATATTTTGACTAAATTTATTAACCAAATTTTATCTGAATAAGCTTAACAGTTTGAATACCTCCTCAGATTGATAATTCGTGAGATTTGTTGTCCATGAGAGAAACCAAACTAAATCAAAATTTCATCAAGCACTGCTTACAGAGGATTGCTGTAAATCAATTTATTGTACTGTGTTCTGGGATTTTCAAGGGTCCTGACTGCAGAATATTTGCACCAGAACTGTGATTTTGGAGAAGGGTATGTGTCAGGAGGAAGAGAATAAAGACCTATGTGAAAGATAGGGAGAGGGATGTCTGTAGACACTTATATAATAATATGGTAATGGGGTGGTGTTTCAAACAGCATTTGCCAGTACAAATTATCACTGTCCCTGTTTGTCACTGCAGTGTGCTCACAAAAATCCCTCTTAGTTTCTATGCAGCAGCAGCAGGGTTCAAATACAACTAAAAAGTTGAGGAACAAAATAAAATAATGTCTGTAAGAGCACTATTACATGACAGCACCTGGCAAGTCTTCTTATCATGCTAAAGTAGAAACTTATCATCATAATTTTCATTATGTCACAGCTTGTCCTCACTGCTGACAGAAATTTTTGCATAGATGAGAATAAAGACAGCTTGGCCCTTAAATCTGGTCTTTTTGAGGAAAGAAACAAGTGTTTGTCAGCACTGCAATATTTAGCCTCCAATATGAAAGAAATAGAAACTAAGGGACTTTAATCTGCCATGTTTGATTTTGTTCACACAGAAAATTGAGCAGACTCATCAGACCAAATGCTCAGTAGTGATGCAGCTGCTTTCTGCCAGTGGGACATCTGAGCATCACAGGGCTGCCACAGGGACGCGTGCCACAGATCTTCCTTTGTTGGAGAGGAAAACGACCATAATAGGAGCTGGCAGATCTGTGCCAGGGCTGCACTTTAGCTTCACACAGCCATACAAGGCAGTTGTAAAAGTAAGAAGGACTTGCCACAACACAGAGGCAGTGTTTGTGGACAGGGCAGGAGAATGCACTAAACGCGTTTGTTCTCTATTTTGTAATTCTTAAGCATCTCCAAGATCCGCAGTTGGACATGCTTGAAGCAAGTAATAGAATGACTTATTCTTTTGGCTAGGAAGGTTTTTCTGGATGCTTATTTCCTTTGTGGATAAATCAAAGAAGGTTTTGTCTCATGGCAATTTCCAAAGACAATTTTAGCAAACCCAGGAAGAGAAAAACCAGTCTGATTCCTCCAGGGAAAAAAAAAGTAAAAATTTTCAACTTGCCACTTTCCTATCTCTATATATTGTGATGCTTGTAATTGTGTTAACATCATGTCAGAACATGTCAGAAGAGTTCTTTTTACAAGACTCCATTTTATGAGCTCAGAGCCAAAACTAATGAGCTGTTTCTGAACTATTCCCATGCTATTATGACATTTTGTTCAGATTTAATGAGAGTACGGATGATATAAAATGCATTTCAAAGTATCCTAGCTGCACAAGTTGTTCTCCAGTCTGTTATAGTACTGTATGCTATAGGGTAGACTTTATCACAGTTGTTTATGTACTATGAGAGTGCAGTAGCAGTAGAGAGGGGTAATCTGCTGAAATGGCAGTCACATAGTGTAGGACATTTTAAAAAGTGCAAAACCATGTAGCATGGTCCTGCACTCACCTTGGAAAGCACTTATGATTTGCAGAAGTTTTAAAGCCATGGTAAGGATCAAAATATTCTGAGTTAAAGCTGACTACCTCTTTTAGGATTCTGAATTTGCGAAAGTACAGAAACAATTTTTAAGTATGGAGGTATATAGGGGCTAATTAAGAGCTTGTTTTCTGATGTAAATGTTTAGTAACAGTTTTCTGAAAATAATTGTGTGGACTTTCATAGTTGTTTAAAATGTAATTTATTTTTTTCCCAAAGAAATTTGAAGTGCTTTTAATTAATAAAGCAAAAAGCAAAGCCCATGAAATAGGGCATACAAAAAAAATTAGTAACTGTCCTGTATAATTGCTTTAGAATTAGTTCATAGAGTAGTTCTCAGTCTAGGATGCTTTCAAAAGCAAATTTTCCAAACCTTATATGTAATTGTCACTACAGCTCTTAAAGAGATCTGCTGAAATTTGTGCTGCCTTCCTCCCACAACAAGTGGTTGCACAGCTGTGATGTGTTCTGCATTTATAACTTCTTTTTTGCACTGACAAATGTTAGTCTCAGCACAGAGGAGGTGATTAAACCTTACTTCACAGAAGATATAATGTGAGATGGTCAGCTTACTTCAAATAATTATATTCTGACTTTTTCCACTGCCTTCTATGTGGAAAATGACATCAGTACAGACAGCACTGAAAAGTTCAGTGTGATTATGAATAATTTGTTTTACCGGTTGCAATCTGAATTCCATTGGAATTGCATAAGGTTCTTGGCGGTGTTTACTGCCTTATCATCTGTAAGCACACCAACAACATAGTAATTAGAAAAACAAATCTGGTAGTCCCTTCTAGATAAACCCTATGAGTTATCAAGCCTTTGAGGTTTTACTCTATTCTGCTTTTCAGCCCTCCCCCTAACCCTTGGCATCTTAGCTAAGCTTTGAAAAGTCATTCATTAGCTCATGCTGTATCTAAGGACTGGACCTACCAGGACAAAGCAGGCACTGATAAAGGGAAACCTTGTTTCATGTGTCAGCCAGCTACAGGAGACAGCTAACATAATTACCGTCTGACATGATCACTACCTGTCCCAGAGGCTAATGCCCCCTTACTAGATATGGACATTTAACTGTGCAAACAAGCATGGTTAAAAACTTGGCAAATTTAGAATTTCAGTTCCCGTTAAATACCACAGTTACAGTGTCCGTGCAAAAAACAAAGAATCGTGGCATTACATGTAAAAGTATGTCCCCTTCATTGCCCCTGTAAGGAATGAGGTATGATGGGTGCTTGGGGGAGGGTCATAATCCTTCCAGACATCTGAGTTTCATCTGTTGCTGCATGTCAAGAGCAGCACCTTCCTGCCAAGCACTAAATGGAATTTACAAAGTACAAGTGGGTTCTTTGGCTTATTATGAAACATAATAAGCAAGTTAGGACACGTCTACCTGGGTGCAATGAAATACAGTGCAGCAGTTTCCTGACCTGCTAAGTGGCACAGGGGTCTGTAAGCTCTATCCCAAGATTTGTGTGATGCTGTGCCAGAGTTAACTGATCCTGCGTGTACATAGCCCTTGCGGTCTCTCTGCAAGATATTCCCCAACAGTACTGTGCTGGCAGAGCTAAGGATAACATGGGTCCATGTATCTGAAAGATACTGATATCCTTAGATGCTCAGGAATGGGGTCTGCAAAGGCCGACTTCCAACAGGGAAGACAATGTTTACCAACAGGAGCAAGTCTGAAAAGAGGGGTGAGTCTTAGAGAGCAAAAGCTGGCGCTTTCACGACTCAAGTGGCATGCAAGGGACCTGTTCCATTTGTTCAGTATTCACAACCACAAACATGTACCTGAAACATGTACAACTAATTCTCTGTCAAAAATATTAAGGAATGGCAAAGGAATCATGCTTCCTTTTCAAACCATTACAGTCAATAATGGTGGATTCTAGTTCGTGTCCTACTGCCTATTTAGCATGAACAAGTTTCCAGTTAAAAAGATTCCAAGAAACAGCTTTTTTATGTTATTAAGCTTTCGGTGTCAAACTCATATTCAACTTTTTCTACCTCTTCTGTAATTTTTCCATACAAATTTGGCAACAGTTCCAGGAAGACATGTAAAGTACTCATTCCAGAGTGAGTGCCTTACTGCCTAGCAGCTAGGTAAGCCTCCTTTAAAGGGTCAAAAATTAATGGAATCCTGTCTGTCACAGGTGAGAGCTGAAGCCAGTCAGATACTGGATAGAAGCGAGATGGGACCATCTTTTGTGTAGCGCTCTCTCTTGCACATGCTGAGTACACAGTTGCTAGGTGAAGCTTGCAAGCAAGATAAATTAGCTTGTGAATCCTGGTAAAGCTTAAGTTTGGATCAGTTGCTGAACTGTCCCAAATCATCAAGGTTGAAACACTTCTTAGCAGAGCCAGAAGCCCAGCTGTAGGCACGTAAAGATCTTTACAGTCAAATTGTACGGTGACTAAGGATTTCTTTTTATCTACAGGATTGGGTGGCAGTCAAGATAAATGTAGGCATTCTTGCATGAGGATCTGTGTCCACAAAGGTTAAGATTGTGATTAAAGGCCATTGGAGCGACTCCTTAAGTAGAGTAGAGGACTTCTTGGTCCTGACAGAAGAGAACTCTCTGCAGTTTGGATCAGGCAAAGAAAAGACACAGGTTAAAGCAAATTCATTCCTAAACAAGCTTAATCATACTTCTGATCAAAAGATTTCTAGGTCAGATTTTGCCTGTGTGAGGCTGTAGAGAGAAATTAGGGTGTTAGGTATTACTGGGAAGAAATGAGGGTTAGGTATGACGTGATGGGTTACCTTTTAGTTTAACAGGTATTTGTCTTCCTCTTTTGTCTCGTGTTTCTTATTTCCAAAAAGAATTTAGTCTCTTGCTAGTGAGAGATAGCACAGGAAACCTAATTCTCCATTCTGAAAACACAGTCCAAACTGCTATTCGTGATATTTAGCCATTCAGAGAGGTGCAGACCATGAAATATTTAAAGATGTTACAGTGCTGGTTTTATTTAGATATTTTGATTATATCATTCAGTCTGTTTTTTTCTAGTAAAGGTCTAATTTACGTTTACCTGTGAACTCAAACAAATGACTTTTAAAGAATTTAAAGAAGGACCTGAGGATTCAATATTGCCCCACTAATTGGGAGTCAACACTGTGCTGGGTGTGTCACTGCCCCCTGCCCCAGCTAAGAGGCAGTGAGCACTTCTAGTTGCTCAAGTGGGACTGGTCCTGGCTCTCCAGTGAAAGGTTAGAGCCTGTCTGGCATTCTGCAGCTGTTTGGGGTAGCAACTTGCTCACATTCAATATGATTTTTGTGCAATATTAACTTCATCCCTTTTGTTTGAAGTCTATACAAAGGTAACTTCTGCAGGTATATTTCTGCAAAGACTTTGGGTTGGATTGTGAGGTTTCTTTTAATTGCACGCAGAAGTTAAGGAGTATGTGATAGCTGTGTGCCTTAATTAACCAGGCCAGTTACTCAATCTCATCTGTAGTCCTGCAGGAAAGCTGGGGCTCATTGTAAGGTAAGGGACAGTACACTTGTGGTGTAAAGCCAATGGACATTACCTGCTGCCAGGAAAAGAAAACCAAGGAGATGTTCAGGTCAGGGTTCCTCTGCTCACTTCCTCTATGCAGTGGACCTGGCCTCTCCTTGGTGAGAACAGGTACCTGACAGCCATGCTGTTACTGGGCACCTATGCCTGGTTCTTGAAGATACTCCCTGGGACAGAAAAACATGTTTTCCAATCAAGCTCGATCCATCCCATCACTTCAAATTGAAACATCAAAACAAAATTATGTTTTAAAATTAACTGCTATTCACTACCTTTTGTCATTTGTGATTTATGCAACCCTGTTGAATTCAATGAAACCCTGACAGACATTCACCTAGAGTCAACAAAGCACGTTTTGCCTTGAAGTAGAATTATTTTGTCAGTGTTTGTAGTATATTTCTAAAGTTATGAGGGTGGATTTAGCTTAGCAGGTTCTTTAAAAGACCTGTAGTTAGAATGTCCCACATGCAAAAAAAAGAATTACACAATATTTTTCCAGCAAGAAGTGTTTTCTTTTCTTAGTCTAATTCTCCAGAATCTCACTAACAAGAACAAAATATTGCTGCTTTTTATGTTCTCGTGCAGAGCTGTCAGCAGTTGTTGACAAGTTGCAATTTTCTATCAGGCCTCAGTGTTTATACACATGCTCTCACATTCTGAGGAGCAGAATATATACACAAGACATCCACAGATCTAGTTTGGCATTTCATCCATTTATTTTTTGCTCCACAGCACGTGATGTCTGTTCTATTCTGCTGCCATAATCTGTCATTTTCAGCATTTTTCTTGCTTTTTGCAATTCTTTTTTCAAGTGATGACTGTTTCTTTCATAAAGTCTCATTGTCATGCTTCATTCAACTTATTGAGCAGTTAAAATTCCTGTTATTCCATTATCCATATTGTTCTGTGGTATGGAGGTAGTCTATCTTTGTCACAGCTTGTGCTGATGTAGATGTCAGCTGAATGACCGTATATTCATTAGAATAGCCTTTTTAAAAATTATATTATAGAATAAATTGTAGTGAGCAATTTCATTATCATAGTTTTCTCTTAATTTTTAATATCCAAATAATTAATTTTAGTTTTGAATACACTATTTCCTTTTAATATGTACATGAGAGAATATTTCAAAAGACATACTAAATGTCATATTTTTAGAAGGCTTGTACAGAAAATGCTGCAAAAAACCTGTGCTACAATTCTTCCAGATTTTTAAATACGGCTATGACTTTAAGAATAAGGTTAGTCTCGCTCAATTTTTAACATTGCTTTTGCTCGTTATGCTTGTACTATAAAAAATAAACGCTGAATATCTTTAAAAGAGAGAGAAAGGAAGAGAAAAATGGAGAGAGACAGAGAGAGAGAGATAGAAAGCAAGAAAACAAGCAAGAAGGGAGAAAATAAGGCAAAATTTAAAAAGAAGACCTTTAATTCAATTTTTTGAATGTTTATAAATTCTTGAGGATTCTGGTGATACATACAGACAACTTGTAGCAACAAAAAATCCTCTTCTCTTCTGTTGCAGTTTTCTAATCATCACTGCCCCCTCTGTGCTTTCTGTGTGTGAACCACAAATTTTTTCTCTGTTAAAGCCTGTCTAATCATGTCACCTTACATTTTCATTCACATTACAGAGAGATCCAGGCTGCAAAGACACTGAGATAGGAAACTGTATTTTCCTAATATCTGAAGTTTTCTGGACACAAAATAGTTGTTCTTAATTTTTCTGTATATTTGATGTAAAGCATCAGACCTGAAATGAAGTTCCCATTTCTGTGTCAGCGCTATGAAGATTCACTGAGATGTACTGAAACACAAGAAATAGTGTCACAGCTTAAAATATGATCTGAAAACTGAGGCAGGGGCACCATACTTTGAATGAGAAATTGCTTTGATTTTTATTGCTTCTTAAAATAAAAAATCAATAGGAGGAAGAAAAAGAGGTTTTTTGAGATGACTGTTCCTTTCAATTCTGTAAGGAAGTCTGAGGCATACTGATGACATCTTTGTGCTTCTTCATGTTTCTGAGCTAGGCTGTAAAAATAAGTACTATTCTAATGGCAAAACTTGGTTAAAGCATAGAGGGCAGTGAGGATGATGCATATACGCCCATTTCAGTAAATGCTTCTGTCTATTTACTCACATGAACTTACTCACAGAAGTAAGTCTTGGTACTAATACTATTGTCAGTCTGGAAAATATTAGCACTATATCAAAAATCAGCTGCTAGATTTTTTTTCTGGATGCACTAAAAAGATTAAAGTATATATTTTTCTGAGGTATCCATCTGATGCCTCTGAACACCTCCCGTCTGATGTTTTTGCTCTAGTTTTTTTCAGATTCCTCTTTTGGATGTGCTAATGGAACTCTGCTATTTTAAGAATTGTCCATAAAGTAAAGCTGTTTAATTTTCTTCCTTCCCCTCCACCCTAACACTTTCTCATAAAAGCATTTGCCTCAAAGTGGATGGGAACAGACACCAAGGTCACTAGTTTGGAAGAAAACACACAGCTTAGCTGATTTGATCATTGTCCTGGTTTCAGTCAGGATAGAGTTAATGTTCCTTCTAATAACCAGTACAGTGCTGTGTTTTGGATTTAGGACAAACACCAAAGTTTTAGTTGTTGCTGAGCAGCATTTACCAAAAGTCAAGGACTTTTCGACTTCTTGATGATGCACCACCAGTGAAGAGGCTAGGGAGCACCAGAAGATGAAGAGGACACAGGAAGGACAGTTGACTAAACCTGAGGGGTGTCCAATACACCTGGAATCAACTACCCCAGGGGTGGAAACACAGTCCCACCATCTGCTATGGATTAATCCAGACTGCACTGGAAAAGGGTGAAACTCTGGAACACCTGCAATACGTTGATCATATAATTGTATGGGGCAATGCAGCAGCAGAAATTTTTGGAGAAGGGAGGAAAATAATCCAAATCTTTCTGAAAGCTGATCTGATTTTGCCACAAAGTGAAGTAAGGTCAAGGGATCTGCACAAGACATCCAATTTTCATGAATAAAATTGTTAGCCTCCAACATCAAGGTGAACATCATAAATCCCATTGGATGTGATCAACAAAATAAAAACATCTCCACCAACTAGCAAAGAGGAAGCACAAGCTCTGTAAGGTATTCTGAGTTTTTGGGAGAATGCATACTCTATATTTCAGCCTGATTTTAAGCCCACTTTATCCAGTAACCCAAAAAAAGAATAATTTCAAATTTCAAGTGGGACCCTGAGCAACAACAAGCCTTTGAACAAATCAAACAAGAGATCATGCAGTAACCGTTGGGTCAGTTGGTGAAGACAAGATGTAAGATATGTGCCCTACACCACAGCCAGGGAAAATAGCCCTACTGGCAACCTCTGTCAGAAAGCATCAGGGGAGACTCGAGGTCAAACCCTAGGTTTTGGGATTTGGGGATACACAGGACGTGAAGTCCATTATACTCCAACTGAAAAAGAGATACTATCAGCTTAAGAAAGGGTTTGAGTTTAATTGGAAATGATCAGTACTGAAGGGCAGCTCCTCTTGGCATCCTGACTGCAAGTGCTGGGCTGGATGTTCAAAGGGCAGAGATCACACAGCAGGCTCAACTAGGAAACCTCAGTTGCCCAGAAATCTTGGAAGAGATCATCAACTGGACAGAAGGCAAAGATTTTGAAGTATCACCAGAGGAGGAGGTGGCGTGTTCTGAAGATGTCCAAATATATAATAAACTAGCAGAAAATGAGAAGCAATATGCCCTGTTCACTGATCGGTCCTGTTGTAGGAAATCATCCGAAGTGGAAAACTGCTGTATGGAGTCCTATATGACAAGTCCCGGAAACTGCTGCAGGAGGTGAAGAGAGCCAATTTGCTTAAGGGAAGGCTGTCCAGCTGGCTTTAGACCTTGCTGACTGAGAAAAGCAGACAGTGTTTTATCTCTATGACTCATGGATGTTGGCAAACACCCTGTGGGGTTGATTACAGCAATGGAAGCAGAGCATCTGGGCTGCTGCATTGAGCAGGCCATCCCTGGTGCCATAAAACAAGTTGGCAGGGATGAAGACCAACCTGACTGAACAGGGAGTTTTGGCCAGAAGTTGGGGGAAAAAAGGAGTATTTATGAACTTTGGAAGAAGGGACAAGAAAATCAGAAGACCTACAAGGATGTTGTGAGGTTGTGCAGGGAGAAAATTAGAAGAGCTAAGATAGAACTTAATCTGGCTACTGACATAAAAGATGATAAAAAATATTTCTACAAATACATCAGCAGAAAAAGGAGGGCTAAGGAAAATCTCATCCTTTACTGGATGTGGGGATTAAAAATTGTGATAATGAGAAAAAGGCTGAGGCAGTTAATGCCTTCTTTGCCTGAGTTTTTAATAGTAAGACCAGTTGTTATTGGGGTACCCAGCTCTCTGAGTTGGAGGACAGGGATGGAGAGCAGAATGAAGCCCCCATAGCCTAAGGGGGCACACGGTCAGTCACCTGCTGTGCCACTTAGATACACACTGGTCTATGGGGCCGAACAGGATCCACCCAGGTGAGGGAAAATCAAATGATGTCATGGACTGTTAACACTACACTGAGGGCAATGACTGCTGTGGCCTTCAAATATTGGAATGCACATCTAGCAGAAGCCTCCTGGTTAGTCAACACTAGGTGATCTGCCAATTGAGCTGGTCCTGCCCAGTAAGCATTCATGTACTACAGAAGAGGATAAAGTTCCTGTAGCGCACATTAAAAATATGCTGGGGAGGTCACTCTGGGTTATTCCTGCCTCAGGCAGTAGCAAATCCATCCACAGGATTTGTTTTGCTCGAGGATCTGGGTGCACCTTGTGGGTATGCAGGAAGATGGGGAACTCTGATGGGTACCTCAAGGGGATTTGATTTTGGCTAAGATGGGTCAATCATTTGAATTGTAAGTTGTTAATTGCTGCATAATACTGTATGTCATCTCCACTGTGATTGCTATATGCCATATCAACACTATTAGAGTAAGAATTATCTGGATTAATGAAAAATTAATTCTGATGAAACCAATGAAAGTTCACTAATGACAGAACCAGACAAGCTCAGCAGTGACAGAGCCAGAACTGGCTTCAGCATCCAGCATCACGGATCATCTTTTCTGCCCTGAAGGACTGCTGTGACAGATGGAGCCCAAACTCATGAACTAAAAGAGTTCACGAGACGTCTCATAGACTAAGGAAACTATACCTGTGTATGTATATCAAAAGACAGGAAAGGAGATGATGATTAGTTAGGATGTATTGGAAAGTGTGGGATTTGAGCATGATATATATGGTTTAGAGTAAGAAGGGAATATTATCCTGGTTTAATTATCCTAGCTGGATATAGAATTAATGTTCTTGATGGTAGATGGTACAGCGGTATTTTGCATTTAGGATGAGAATAATGCTGGTGACACACTGATGTATTAGTTGTTGCTGAGCAGCACTTTCCCTAAGCCTTCTCATGCTGTCCTGTCAGTAAGGAGGCAGAGGTCTCCAGAAGGTGTGGTGGGACATAGACAGGACAGCCAACCCCAAATGGCCAAAGGTGTATTGCCTACTATGCAACATCATGCTGAACAATAAAACTGGTGGGAGTCGGCTGTGGGTGGGAGCTCACTACCTGGGGGCTGGCATCAGTCTGTGGGTGGTGACCAATTTCATTGTGCATCACTTGTTTCCTATATTTTTTATTATTATTGTTATTATTATTCTCCCTTCCTTTTCTATGCTATTAGGCTGCCTTTTTCTTAACCCACAAGTTTCACCTTTTTTGCAATTATCCCTGTCACCCCACTCTGGGAAGTGAGCAAACAGCTATGTGGTGTTTAGCTGCCTGCCATGCTAAACCACACCTATCATTTAGCTTGTGCGATTTTTTCACCTATATTAAAGTTAATATTTCAGAGGTTAATATTTGGAAGGAGGAAAATTAATCACCTCTCTGGTTAATATTTGTGTTTTTAATTTTGCTTACGAAGCAGAGATGTGGATTTAGCAGCACCCACTTGAGGAACTGAAGTGATTCGCAAGAAAACTTGTGACACTTCATTCTCAGCTCATTCTGGCATTTCCATAGCACTTCCATTGTAAAACCGTTCCTTTTTCCCAGGGTGAGGGGGGTGGAAGGGGGACTTGCCCCTCTCCTATTACCTCTTTCGGTTATGATTATTTGCCAGTGTGCACTCTGGGCAGAACCTGCTTGCAGTGTTCTGTGCTTGCCTGTGCAGACAACCCTAAAAGTAGACATCTGTTGTTAATAGCAGAGGCCTAAGGATAGCACGCTCCCCACTTCAGAGGTAGCTGAACATTTCCTGTGAATTGCCTACTTTGCTCTTCTCTCTCCTTTCCCCACTTCTGAGGTCCTTCAAGTGTGCTGCACCCTCAGTTTGCCTACCGGAATTCACAGACAGATGGGTCTGAGAGAGAAATGTTTGAACAGTACTGGCACTTGACTTGTGACAAGTGTCAGATTGCAGGAAATGCTCATTTTCTCTAGAACTGTTTTTATTTTCTCTACTTTCATGGATTCTGTTTTCTTTACCTCTCCTTTATTCAGAATGTGTGATAAGGCAGCAAAGAGCTCTAGGTTGACTTGATTTGGTGCGATGGAATATTTCATATGAAACCAAGCTCTGTCATAACTGCCTGTGGAAGTGAGGCTGACTGCTTACAGTTCATGAACCTTTTCTTTTGCCTTGCATCATCAGTCTTAGAATTTTTATTGGCTTTTCAACTGCTAGAATGTATGTCACAGACAACTTCACTCTTGTTTTTGCACAAGGGAGCTGAAAATCCATCCTATAACATGGGGTTCACAGAAAAGTGTTTCCTTACATAAAAAACCAGGAAATTCAATTTGACAAAAAACACAGACATGATAGTAAGATTTTGGTTTGGTTTGGGTCCATTTGTCCTATTTCCATTTCTTTCCCTTCTCATGAGGCTGAATGCTGTTCCAGCTCTTTCTGGTATGTTTCTCACAGCATGTCCAATGCAGATCAAACTAGTAGACGTTCTCCTCAGGCCTAAAATAACTTTACATTATTATTTTACTGTTGCATTTTTTGTCTCTGTCACTCAGTCTCTGTGGGAGATGTAACTTACCCTTCAGAGAGGACCTCTGAGCATTACAGTCCAGCGAGAATAGCTGATACACATTCATGCTTCAGTCTGAAGTGTAATGAGTTCAGCAGTTGCACATTTTTAAAATGCTGTGACACAGAGGTCAGGTGACGATATCCAGGGCAGAGGAGAGTTATGGAAGAGGATAAGGATCAGCTAAGTTTTAAAACTGCTGATCACATTTGGGAGACTAAATGTAATTTTTCCAGCTCTGAAAAAAATAAAAAAAGTTAAACAAGATCATATTTCACCTGAGATAAACAACACAATTTTGAAATATTGTATTTAATGTTCAGTCTTCTTACTAGATATGTGATGCCATGTAGTCCCCATGTGTATGAATTATACTTTGCATAGTCCCGTGGATTTTCTTTATGTCATGTACTAGTCTTACACTTAAGCATTTATTTCTGTATTTTTCTAAGTCAGGGCTTTGCCACGCTAGGCAGTTTTGTGTTTCCTCTGGATCCAACTCCAGTTTCTCTTACAGCTGATACAGATGTCCTGGTCCTCCTGTGAGGACTTCACACATCAGCACAGTTAATACTGCATCATGGGCATCTGTTCTGCCTCTGGACACAAAGGTATGACAAGGTGGCTGTCAAGAGCCAGGGAATTGAGCCTGGCTGATGCCAGTCCAGAGGTGGATTTGTACAGTCCCAGAAATGTCAGCTGTTTGTTGTTATTTTTCTTCTAAAGATAAGATTGAGTTATATGAGTCATCCTCCAATTATTTCACTGAGGACTGTCATACATGCGTTTTCATATTTTGCCTTAACCTGTAATTTTGTGGAGTTTGAGATGACCTGTTGGACAAGAAAGAGGATGTAGGTGAGGCTCTTCACATCAGTTTCAGATCCCTGACCACATGCAGTGTGAGCAGCCTTCTGGGTGCTCCACAGGAAGGGGAGGAAGCCCAGCTTTCCTGTATAGGTGCCCAAAGAAAGAGGCTGTTGCTGCAGGAAAAACAGCCAAGCTTAGTCAAGAGCCGGATTTCAGGTGCCCTTGGTCACACCCATGCTGTACCAGGGAGGGCCTATTGTACCACCTGGGTTTCATGCCTTGTGGCCGAGAGGATAACAGTCTCAAGAGGTGCTGATGGGAAAAAGCCACCTGCTTGGCTGAGGGATATTCAGAAATATACAATCATAGAATTTCCAACTGCTCGGGTTCAGTGATCTGTCAAGACAGGTACAGAAGACACACATAAACAGGCACGTCCTCAGCTCTGCGTGACTTGCTTAGTCCTGCTGTAGAACTTTCTTAGATCTAGACTTGTCAGATGACTGAGGAGAAAACTTGATTTCATTTTTTAAAGTGTTCATGGCCTTTGAAGATTTCTGCTTCACCATTGTGAATCACGTGTAGTGGCAAGTGGTCTCTGAGTCATATTTCACATTGCTGCACAGTAAAGGGGCTGCTTCTACATCTCTACTTAATTCACACAGGTCTGCCTGCAGCATGGTGGTCTCAGCAGGTGACTTTTGAAAGGAATAGCATGTCCCTTACGATTTCTGTTTTTGAAGGAGAGGGTAAAACCTACTTATTGGGTCATATATTCTTTAAATTCATAGTGTACCTACCAAAAATCTTCGAAAGTCTTGGGATGCCTACAGGCTACTGAAGAGTACTGTGGTCTGAAACTTATACAAGCTCAAGTTTTCAAGTGGAGTGAAAACTTTGCCTTAAAGTATTTGTTCCCCACCATCCCACGAAATGGACTTCTCTGTCATTCTCCTAAATATACTCTGCCAGTCCATGGGTGCTTTAATCCTCTGATCTTGGTTTTTTGGTGCTCAAAGACACTAAAGAATGAGAGGTGTGTATACAGATACGTACATGTATACACAAATAATTTCAGGATAATTAAAATACCTAAATTTTTTAAAGATTTTTAAAAGATGGAATAGATTCTATTCTCCCAAGAGGATTTTCACACAACTCTAGATATTTGCCACATCCACTTGCACCTCCTTGGCCTACAGCTACTCCTGTTACATAGTGAATTATCTGAATATTTCATCATTCCTCTCAGAGGGTTAAAACTATGTCATTTTGCAAGTGAAATACATTATTAAGCTAAGAAAAAGAAAATATCTCCCATTTTGTTTTGCTGTTTTGTTTTAGTAATCTGCCTTGCCTTTTCTTATAATCTATTAAAGTCTTGAGAATATTTTGTATTTTCCAACTTGCAAAAGTGATTTTGTTGTCTTCTTCAGAGCAAGCTTTCTTGGGGGCACTGGCTCTTTCATTACTTGTATCTGTCTCAGTGAGGTGTACAAGTAAATAAACAGGGCTCAAAGATATTCTGCAATGCAAATAGTACCATAAAACTTATTACAAGGTTTCATATTTATGCTGAAACCTCTCAAAGGAGCTGGACTTTCTTTACATTGCAACAGTTGAAACAAACATGAATGGCTGTAGGCCTTGCATTTTCAGAAATTAATCTCAAATTCAACTTATTTATCTTCTGCTCAGGTTTAGCACACTCCATCAGCCATAAAGAACCCTAAGGGACCAAATATATATTCTTTTCATAGGAAAAAATAGCTTTCCTCAAAATACACTGATACAGGTTTTTCAAAGATTGCTATGTTTACAAGTGTTAATCCTCAGTGAAATTCGATTCCAGTTCCTACTGACCTTGAGATTCTGCCTTCAATTATTTAAAATTGTAAAAACATGGACATTTTCTGGTGATTTGCAGAGAAAATGCCTTTCCTATGGGCTGCATGTCTCAGGTTAGCCCTGATCTGTAGTGGAAATACTTGCATAGTTCAGTACCTTCAGCTGGAGTAGCACCACCATATAGCATTACATACATGCATAACCCTTTCTGAAGGGTATGCCCAAGGACAGTTAAAAAGCAGTCATAAAATGCTTTGTAAACAGCTTTTGTCTTTTCCATTCTTAAATCTGTCTGTAGGACTAGTGAATCCTGACCCAATGCTAACACTGTGCGAATCTGTGTGTCTTTCAAGCAGTGTTCAAATGATTGATTAAAATGTCTCTTTAGTTCCATATAAGGGCCCAGGAATATGAGACTGTGGCAATAACGTTCCCATCTGGAAACACCGAGTCAGAGCAGTATGTTGCTGCTGGTGCTCTTTGAAAAAGAGGAGAGTAATTGAATTCTGTAACCTCCCAAGGACTGAAGGAGCAGATCGCATTCATTATGTGCCATAAGAAGAAAGGTAATTTTGAGGTACTGCCTGATCTTCCTAGCATATTGCATGCTGCACCGGTATTTCATGTCATCTGCTCTGAAACGTAGAGAAATGAGCCCTGCCTTCTGGAGTAACAATGAAAATAGTCCCTCCCCAATAAAACCAAAATGTGGAGAAACAAATCTTCTCTCCAACAGACGGCAAAAACTATTCCGTTATGAAACTCACACTGTTAACCAGGTGCTCCCTAAGCTGCTGTTGGAAAGAGCTGACCCTGCTCCTGCTGTGGTGGTCCCAGTGCCAGCCTGGGCAGCTGTGGGGTGGGCAGCCACCCCAACAGGGCCAGGTAAGGGGAAACACGGAGCAGGCAGTGAATTCACACGGAAGATATGGCCTTAATGGTGCTCTGTTTTCGACAGTGGTTTCTCAGAGGCAAGAGAGGGAGTTGAGGGAGGCACGATTGTGCTGTTGTTCTACCTGCGATGCTGGCAGGAGAAGCCTGCTCTTTACGGCTCTGCAGGCAAGCAATTTGTCAGGAAGAGCCTGAAGAGTGCTGGCAGATGCCTTGTATCTGCTGAAATTGCCTGTCATGACAAAGTCTGCACAGATGAAACCACTTGTTTCATCACAGATAATTATCACAGATTGTGACTATCTCTTGATAATTATTAAAAAATTAAAATTTCTTGACAATGTCATCTCTTTCACCCAAGGTATCCTAATGAAACATTTTTCTCAGGTACATTGTCTTCCTTAAATAGACACCCAAATAGTACATAGCTCTAGGAGGGAGACACCATTGCCTCAGAAAACCCAATGTATAATAGCTATAGATAATTCATTGTAGGTACTGTGAGTGGGTGGTGGGGGATGAATTTTGTATTTCATTTTGTGATGGTATAAAGCAAACATGAAAGGCAGTGGGATAAAGGGAAATGGTCTGTGACCCAAATATTACATGATATTTTCTACGCAGATTGAGATCCACATTTTCAAAATCCTGCATAGCTACACAAATACTATAAGGAATAATTCCTGAAGACTGCTGCAGGCTCATAATAGTCTCATTGATGTTTATGTTTTCTTAGGTCTGTTCTCATTCCAGCATTACTTTTCTCCTCTACATGGATACCTTTGCTGCTTCTTCCTTTGATTTGTGATTTGTCTTTCAGGTAATTTCTTCAGTATTAGTACATTTTTGTCAGCAGCCTTTTCGTGGAGCACATTTTTCCCCCACCTAACTGCACGGTCCCAATTTCCCCCCTGCTATTCTGCTTGCCTTCTGTTGCTTCTCTTTGTTTGCCTAATATTTTTTCTCCTGGAGTGCAAATCACATCTCCTCATAATTTTCCCTCTCACACTCCCCAGTGCTGACACTCATACTCACCCCCACAGTGATCCTGGCTCTACTACTGCCTGACACCTACTCACAGAATTTCTGTTCCAGATTTCATCTCTCCCCCCAAAAAGAGCCTTTGAGACATGCTGCCATCCTCAGATGCACTTGTGTACTGGGGACACCTTGCATTTTACCTGCAGAGACCTTGCGTTTTCTTGCTTTCCCTTCCTGTCAACAACTCACCTTCATCTTTTCACGTCCCTCGTGTTCTCCCAGTGCTGTTGGTTTTGCTCCAACTGACCCAAATACTTCCATTCTCTGCCCTTATATGCTCAGATGAGTCAGCCTGAATGAGAACTTTGGGCTGCAGTCCACTCTTCACCACGAAACTACTGCGCAGCTTTAAGCAGGTCACAGAAGCTTTCTTTTCTTTTTCATTTTTTTTGTTTCCTTTAAGAAGCAATTTTTTACATCCTTGAAGGTGTATTGTGTGCGAACCTCTTTCAATGAGGATTATGAAAATCCCCAAAATGAAAGCAGAAATGAATAATTTTGTTCTTTCGTTCCTCAGAACCTTGTACTCACCTTCAGCTGGGACAGGTTGCTGGGAAATCCTCTGGTTACACAGCAGAGACTACAGGAGTTTCCACATCAGTGATCTGCCCCAACATGACTTTTTAAAAAATTAATTCAATTCTCTCTTTTGTGTGCTTGCTTCTCACAACACTCTGCCACTTTCTTAAGTACACTTCACAAACGAAAAGGGTAATCGATTCAGTGACAGTTACAATGATGTTCCACTTGTGCAATTTGTTTCATATGCACTGTGCGTGGTGGTGTTTTGACTAGGAGTATAGATACTGGAAATACTTTAATTCCCCAAGTTGGGAGTAAAAAGTTCAAGACTCAATGAACTGGGGAAAAATTCAACATTAGAATTTAAATATTTACATGCGCCTTTTTCAGTGCTGTGGGATGCAAAGAATGGAAATCCATATGTATTTGCATTGCAAATCACATTGGAAAATGGTTGAGTTTACCCAGCTGGTAAAAGCGCCAGCTCTCGATACTTGGTAATGTTCTTGAAACCTGCAGGGACTGTGACAATCAGGATTTCCTTTGGCTGTGAGATGCACCTCTGCACTTTTTCAGCAGTGCTGTGGGACTGTGGCACATTGCCGAGGCACAGGCTATGGAAGAGCCCGAGGCTCTGGGTTGGGTGCTTGTTGCACCCTGAGTCTGTGCAGTGACCAGGTCTGGGCACCGTGCAGACCCTTCCCATCCCTTGTTTTCTCTAATCCCACATTTCCACAGAAAACATATGCAGTCCTATGGGAGAGGAGATGTATTCTCGTTGGTGCATCACTTGAGTGCCAGTGGATAAACAGCAGTTCGGTATTTTAAAGCCCTTTGCTCCAGTTAAAATAATTTAGGCAGCTACACTCTAGTCATAAAGAAACCATAATTTCTTCTTCATAAAGCATCGCTGTTTTTGCAGAAACGTCTCCTAGCAGTGAATGGCTCCTGTGTCAAGGCCATCAGGTGTTTTGTGTGATTGAATGGAACGGAATGTGGATCAGACTGAAACAGTAAGGGGCAGTGATGGGGAAGGATTGTGCTCTCACAAACTCTTTGCCCGATTGGGTCCTCTTAAGGAAGGGAGTTGAATTATCACCAGAAACCAATCTCCTCTCCAGACAGCCCCTAAATGCGGACCAAGTTTGGGCTTCTAAGTGCAGACTTCAGGCCTTTCTCCCTTTACCTTTTACCCCATCTTTATTGCACATCTTTATTTAGAAGTTCTACATATGACAGGTTGTCTCATGGATAAGTCTTTCATTTTAAAGTTGTTTTTAATGTCTTAAAAATTGAAATATGGCTCACCAGCTGAAACTTCTAATTTTCTCTGGATGGGCAATGCTATCTTAAGAGCCGCCTTCATAATTTGGGGTAGTGTGAAAGCTGAAATATGTTACAGATCATGCCAGGACTGCCAGATTTTGCTCAAACTGATATCATAACCATTGCACTAGCAAAAAAAAAAGCCATATAACCTGATTGCATAATAATCCTTTTTGAGAGGATTATACTAAAAGGGATTTAATGATATGTGGAATCAAAAACTGTATGAAATACCCATAATATAAGCGCATGAAACTGTAGCATCACCCAAAATATCTCTGTAAAGTCAAAGATAGGCTGAATATGCCATGGAAAGAGTTTCAAATGAACTTTGAAGTTTTAAAGATGTTTAAATTGTAAACTCAGTGGAACTAAGGAAAGAGGAGAAAGAAGCATGCTCATACACTTCTCTACTCACCTGACAGAAATCAAAACAATGTTGTGGACAGTAGAACTTAGTCTGAGGAAAAAAGCAATCTAAAAATCTACTTATAACCATGAATAGATTTAACTCCAAATTAAACACTGTAATATGGATGCAAAACAGAAAACCCAAACTGATTACTTCAAGATATTAGTTGTTTACGGTGGCTTCTTTTCTTAGTTTCCCTTCTATATAAAATCTGCTGAGTCTCTAGTCCTTATAAGGACACAGCTGTCATCTGTTTGGACATGTTATTTCATTAAAGTATGTAGCTTTTTTGTTCAAATAGGCAAGCAGGTTAATCGAAAATATTTTTATTGTGCAGGACACAGTATATTTAACCTACAGGGATTTCGATATGTGTCATATTTAATTTTGGTTTTGTCATGAAATATAATAATCATTGTCAGTTTAAGAGCTTGACACTTCACACTGCATATCCTACTGCTCCTAAATGAAGATTTATTATTACATATTATTTAGCTGTCAAATATAAACATGCATTCATTTTCTCATGCATGCTATAACAGGGTGAAAATCTAAAGTTTCACAAAGACACATGTTGGTACAAAAGATCAAAACCACCACTGTTAAATACAGGATTTATGATACCATTGATAAATGAAGCATACACAAAAAAAATTAGGAAAAATAATTTAAAAAGAAATCCCCTTTTCTCAACCCATAAGTGGAAGGAAGAAGGAAGGGATTCAAAAGAAAACTACTGTGTACTATTAAGTATTTTAATTGCTACATCAAATCACTACGGTAAGAACCTAATTAAAAATTCCTTTTAAACTTCATCTTCATACTATAAAAAGACATGTACAGCAATTATACAGACAGTTTCAATCCTGATATTCTTCTAGTGAATATCTTAGACTCAACCTGAATGCTGGTTAAGCATAAAATGTAATAACAACTAACAGATCCTTCAGGCATAAACCCTCACATTGTTGTAAATCTACATGTATTATTTATTGGATTCTTTTTCTCATTGACAGTGATGCTGTGTTGATTATGGTTGCCTTGATATTTTACAGACAATCCATCCATTCTTGGACTGGATAAGACTGATGGGTGGGTGCACAGTTCTTCCATCTGCACATAAACCAGTGATTTTGAAGTCTTCCTAAATCTTTCAAGAATGCCAGGGTTTTTCACCGTAAGCACCCATTCTGTGGGTGAATGGCCATGGACAGTACAGTATGACAAAGTAATTCATGCTGGAAGAGGCCACCGAATGCAGCCGCTGCCTGCTCAAAGTGGACACAGGTAGTATGTTGCTCCAGATGGTGTGGAGATGTGTTTTGATTGTCTCTAAGACTGGAAATGTTAGAGTCCCCCCTCTTTCATATACTGACAGAGTACATATATTTTTCCTCACATCTAGTTGAAATTTCCCTCATGCTATCTTGTATTTGTTGACTCTTACCCTATCCTGGAGCATGACAGAGAAAATGTGACTGTTTCCTCTGCAGCCTACCTTTCAGTAGCTGCTGAGGCCCTTCCTCACCCTTCATTTCTTAATGCTGAATGAAGTCACTTTCTTCAACACATGTCAAGTTTTCAAGTCACCTGGCCTTTACATGGATTTGTCTTCATATGTTATTTTCTTTCATATACTGAGTAATCCAAAACTTGTTATCCATCAATAGTTCACAAGTACAGAGAAAGATAACACCTGAATTCCAACAGCAGTTTAAAAATATATTCTAGTATCTCATAATAATCATTATGTTTTTATTTTACCATGTAAAGAAGCCATACAGGATCCTTTTCTATCTAATACATCATAGGTTCCACAGCACTGTCTGCTCATTGATGTCCCCAGACAAACGTGCCTATCCTTGTGGAGCTAGGCTATAGATACTGCAAACAGATGGAGGAAGGCAGAGATTCCATAGCTCACAATGATCTCATTTCATATTTGTGCAATCACGTTGACACTGATTGGTTTATGACAAAACGATACTGTAAGAATTGTAACAGTAGCTGGACAAAGTCCATCTTGTCTCTAAAGTGACTAATAGTGAATAGTCTGTGCAGGAAAACAGGACAGAATAAAGCCATGGTATATCTGATATCAAAATTTCTTCCTAATACATGAAAAGTGAGAAGTATTGCATTAGCTTCTTGCAAATCAGTTGAAGCATTTTCTGAAAGATAAAGGGCTTCTTTACAGTTAGACAGAATTGGAACTCTACTGAAGACCTTATTAGAACTTTACTGAAGATGTTTCAGTAGATATGTCTGGCAATTTATTTCCATAATTCTTCATCATGGAGTGCCAGTTAATCTAGAATGAAAAATTCTAAAAACATGAAAACCAACATTTTTCAATTTCTGGCTTTTTGGGTTTTCTTTAAACTCAGGCTGGACAAGGTATTTTAACTAAGGATGCAGTTCTCTACCCTAACTTTCAACATCTAAAAGTTAAATATTGAAGTCTGGGCTACTTACCCTAGAAACTGCCGCCAGAAGGCTTATTTCTTACTAAAATCGATCTATCAATGAATTGGCACATGTCTGCTTTTCTCTGCTGCCTATGCAAATGGCCCAAGGTCACTAGATTAGACTCAAAAGTACAAATTTCAGGTGTCTAAAATCTAGGAAGGTGAACATCAGTCTAAGTGTGCCCAATTCCAGTCAATACTTCAGAGCACGTGTTGCTTTTCACCAAAACAAGCCTTTGGGAGATCTGTCTTTCTCATGTAAAGGGTAATAGATTAGAAATGGGGTTTTTTTAGCCCACAGCTTGTGTAGGATGAAAAGGTAATTTTATATTGTTCTGCCACAAACTTAGAGTTTTGTCTAGTAAATTTATCAGAGTATCTTCTAAATTTTAAAGAAACATTGAAACACTAAGGCCACCAAGTTCTCTCTATTAATAATACAATATTATATAAAGTTCCTTTATCTTTCTACATTAGCATATTGTCATATATGGTTAGGGATTACAAGTCAGTGCCAGTAAAACATGATTTTTTCATTTACAATAACTTTTTTATCATATCAATATGATACAGTGCTATAATATGCAATGGAATATTGTGTTGATGACACATTCCTCATTCCTAATGTCAGGATAAAATCTTTTAAAAATGGATCCTGATGAAGAGTACCTGGGTTGAGCTCATCTTGAGCTAATCAGAAACACTCTCTGCTCCCAGGAATTTGTAATGTCTAACGAGTTCCTGTTTTACTGAACAGCCTTGGACACATTTTTTGCCTGAGTAAGAACCCAAGTGGGATAATATTTTTTGTTCTCACACTTTGAAAGAAAGTTTCCAACCCGAAGTTTGGCCAGGATGGAACACTGTTATGACCAAAGCCCCCCCTCTTGCAGCCCTACAAACAGTGCTCCAAAGTGAGACCCTCTGAGCTCTCCTGGAGCAGCGGCTGTGACCAGCAGAGCCCCTCTGAGTGGGGCTTCTCAGAGCCAGGGAACTCCCAGGTTTGCTGTACTCAGAGGATCCCTGGACAGTGACACCCCCGACTCCTCGCGGCTCCACCCTCCGCAAAGGCATCTGCAGTGGGTATTTCACACCTTCGAGGGGAACTCTTCACAGGTACCTTGTACAGACTCTGTGTCTGTGTGCATGCAAGTGAGCATGTTCTGCACTAAATGCACAAGAAATGCTGCTCTCCAAGATTCTCTAAGTACTTTAGATTTGTAAGTTAGGTCTGTAAGGAAGTTACTGTTATGGTATAGTAAATCCTATATAAATCCTTTGCTAAATCATTTAATTTCAGTTATTAGTTAAGTTAAATGCTCATAAGTTTAAGGTGCTATTAACTGCTGTTGGTCCTTGAGGCCGTATTCCACTTCATCCTTCTTTAGGCCATATCCCCTTTTATCCTTACCCTTTCTATTCTTTTGTTTCCCTTCCCACCCCATTTCCTCCTCCCCAGGTTGTTCTGGGGGGTTGGATTGATTGACTCTGGATTTTTGTTTGCTTTTCCTCAGTGTGCTTTAACCATCTAGTAAGTAGTAGAGTGAACCTTGCCAATGAACTTAGTCATGCTGTCGCTTTTATATTAAACTATTTTTACTGATACTTTTATACCCGATTCTTTAAGCAATCTTAAAACACTCACTCCCGACAGTGTCATCTGCAGTAGTAAAATGAGATCACTGAAGCAAGTGCTCAGCATAGACAGGTGAAGCACCAGTCTGATGGTTGATTGTTTCTTTTACACTGAGACTGTTTCTTGTGAGGAAAATGATTTAGCTATCCCTGAGAGCAGCAGCTGTTTTTGCTGAAGATCATCAGATATGCTAAAGTAATGTAGATGCCTAACTTGTGGTATAGAATTCAAGCAATTTATTTAAACTACTATCAAAAACAAGCATGCATATTTTTCCTGATAATTTTAAATTCTCTTTTTCTCATAAATTTTTTACTGTCATTTAAAAAACAAACAAACAAACGAACAAAAAACAGTGGTAGGAGCAGTTGGTACAAAGTACATTCAAGCAAAAATGAAAGAATATTTTATATTTGAAATCTCGCAGGAGAATCTCAGGTTACTCATATAACCCTTGGTATTTTTTGAAGGTAGATGGGAAGGATGTTTTGCAGTAAGGACAGGCTTGCCCAAGTTGCACTCCTGGACACTGCTGTCTGGCAATAGACTTAGAAATGTGCAACAGGAATAAGAAATTATTGTGTTCACAAGTACGGTAATCTCCATAATGAATGCCTTTGATGCTGTCTCATGCTAGAATTTGGAGCCGTGAGGTGAGGCAGATAAGCATTGTACTGCATTTATAGGTGGTGGAACTTCAGCACAGAAAGTCAAAGCAGATTTGCAGAAAACCATGCAGAAAGTCAAAGCCAACCAGGAACTGAGCCTTTGTTTTCTGGCACTCAGCTGCATGCTTTACAAAAGCTGCATTCTGAGGGTAAATTAGAGCCCAAAGATTTTCCAAGCCCAAACTGGCCGTCTTGTTTTGAAAGCATGTCCCTGAAGGGTAGCAGCAGATTGTGAACATTTTGATTGGATCTTTTGGCTCTCAGGAATGAAAGGGCAAGCTATTTTTGTGACTGAATCAGGTTTAGGCTGGTGGAGACCCTTGGGTTCGTCACAAGGGTCTCAAGGTGCACAACTGTTGCACGTGCAACATTTGCTCTTCCTCATTTAACTTCCAGTTCAGAGTACACTAGTCAGTTCCAGGAATTCATAATGGCATCTGCGACCCAAAGAAAAAAATCTACTGTTCATGTCAAAGTTCTACTCCGGTTTCAGGCTAAGGAGCCTTGATTGCTGACTGTCAGACCTATCAGATTTATTGCAGAGCATATCTAATTACTTGATATGATTCTCTAATTTCAAAAATGCTATTAACCCACAGAAGAAATTTATTGCATTCAAGAAAAAGGGGTGATTATTAATTTTGAGGCTTTGGATCTTCCTCATTATTTATTGAATCAGAAAAAAATTTTTGTCTCTGTAAGTCAAAGAAATACTGATATGTGGCTCTGCACTGCATATTTGTATGTGTAGTCATATTCTTCCAGAATACATTCATTTTGCTAATCATAGCAGCTTGAGTAAGATTTTCAGAAATTTTCCCTTTAATAGTGAGATCTTATTTAGGTGAGAAGAGATCCATCTTTCATTTTCATTATTTTTAAAACTTTATCAGCTTCTAGCTGTACTAGATACACTGGAAATCCAGAGTATACAAAATGCATGCAGCAGCAAGTTTTTTCAGTTTTAAGGCTTATGCTTACATTGAGAAATCATAGTACCCCTAGTAATAATGTGGTCCATGACATTTAAATGATTTGTGGACTGGAATCAAGATTCTTACGAATATTACAATGGCTTCTATAAGTAATTATCATAGTGAATTCTATTCTATAGGTTAGCTAAAGGTGTACTTCTCTGTTTTCCCATGCTTCTAGTGGTATCTTCAATATTGTGCCTTCTCTCCTACAGTGAAAAGTACTGCAGTTGTTTATTTTGAGCTGCTTTAGAAGTACTACTATTGTGAAGCAATATAGAACAAGATGTAAACCACAGTATCTTGAAATGATTCAGACTGCAGACAGACTTGTTCACATATCCACTACCTCAACCTTATACATTTTTCTGTCTAACTTTCCAGTTTAACCTTGCTTTATCTGAGGATATATATTAATACATCGTTCATTTAGCTCACTTGTGTTTCCAATTGTAATACAATTTTTAGAATAAGACCAGTGTTGAACACTACACAGTAGGTTGCTCAAGAAGGTCAATTGACATGTTTCTTTCAGAAGCTGTGACCTCACAGCAAAAAATTCATGTTTCCATTAGTATCTCACATAAGATAAAGCTGCTGAAAATTCCTATACCATTCCTAAAGTAAAATTTTCTTTTTGCACACAAAGAGCAGAAAGTCAGCTAATCCTAAACCAACTGTGAGGAGGTTGCTTCCATCTTTTTAGCACAAAACTGCATGAAATTTAAAGTAAATTAAGAAACAAAATGTCTAAATCTCCCTTTTCCTCATTTGTTGCTACACAGTAGACTTTCAGAAACGTATTTTCACTGACTCATTTTCTTATATTTTTCTCCACTTTTGGTTTCAGTTTCATTGTTCTGTGCCTACAGATATTCCCTATTTCCCACAAAATGTGCAAACTGAGATGTGAAAAGGGAATGTAATGAGATTTAGTGAAAGGTATCTCAATACTGCCAAACAGCCCTGGATCAAAAAACATGTGGGATAAGACTTTCTCAGGAAATCTCTGCTACTAAGTTACAAGACAGAAAAATACCAAGGTGAATGTGTGTTTCTTCTCTGCATGCCAGCACTGGGTAACAGATAATCCTGTAAAAACACCCCACCAAGACTGAGAGCAAAGAAACTTAGAAAAAAAAATCTGTTGAAAGCTCAGAGGAAGTTGTAAGAGAAGACTGGTTTTTGTTTGAACAGATTCAGTATCCCCAGCTTAAAAACAGAGATTTTTCCCGAAAGGCAAATACCAACGGTAAACCCAGTTGTGGCTTCCTTGCTCTTCATGCTTGAGAAAAGAAAATATTATGTTTTATTGAATATTCTAAAGGCTTAGGATGAAGGCCACTAATGCAGAAGTGATTAGAATTTTTTTTAGATATTTGAAAAGGTTATCAAAATCTGTTATTTTTCTTTCCAAGAGCACCTGCACTCACTACTTACTGCAAATATGTATGATCAGTAAGAAAAGAGCTTAAAATAAAGTTAAACTTTATACTGAAAAGAAAGGGGCTTTGTCCTTTCTGAAAAGGAAAATCCTGTTGAGCTTTGTACAACTTGATGGATAGATTAACTTCAAAGGGAAGATAAAAATTACTGATAAGAAACAGGAAACAGCTGCCTCTGTACATTGCTAGGATTTTAGCTATGACCCTAAGGTTTAAGTCCGCCCAGATTTGTTGCAGTTGTCAAAGGGATAAACTCAATAACACATTGTCAAATATAAAAATTTTCATGACAGTAGTGCAATATATATAATTTTTCTACCATTGTTACTCCCTTTTCCACGTAAGAATACATCAATATTTCATATCTTCTCAGTTTAATTTCTTAAAAGAGTCATTTTGATCAATGGATTGAAATAGGATTTATTTAGAAGCCAAAGCATTGACATCTCCTCTTGGCTTGCTGGTGGTCTGCACATAATCTCTACATACAGTCATAAAAATGCTTATGTGGTTTGCAGAGTACACTGTTGTCTAGGAGAGGGAAGGTAGTTCTGGCACTTCAAACAGAAGTGTAGGCAAGTTCTCCAGAGGGATATTGTTCGGTCCCAACCTTGTAAGAAAGATGAGAGAAATACTGCTTCCTCTCTTTCACTTTTGAGCTAAGGCAACAAGCAGAGTTAAGAATAAAAACATTGGGAAAAAAATGGCACCTGATTCTCATTTGCCATTTGTTTAGAGTTCCATATTCCTTTCAGTTTGCTATTCTTCAGTCTTTCGTCTAATACTTGTTGCCTAGTGCAGTGCTCTCATTTTCTGTCTTTAGCTTCTCTGTCCTCCCATTTTTATGCACTCTTAATCATTGTACCTTTTTTTCCTTCTCATTTTGTCATGTTTCATTTCCATACTTGGCTCCTTTTTGCATGGCCTGACAATTTCTCCTTAATTTTCAGTTGTTCTCTGTGATCAACACCAATCCACTTCCTTGAACTCTTTTCCTTATGTTATTCCCAACACGCAATGTGTTTTATGCTTCTGGAGTTCTACTAGTATAATTTCTACACAAAGCCATCATATTCTCTCAGAGCTTCCTTTTCTGTTACCCCTTAAAATACATAGGGATGCTCCAAGCACTTCACAGAGATGCTAGGCATTCACTTGAGCTTCTGTGATCTTGAGCCTGTAAATCTGGCAGCAGTTCTAAACCCATTTTTTTCTGGGGATCAAGATGGCTTTTGGCATTATGGGCTTCAAGCCACTTTAAGGGTCACTACTATTTATTACAAATGATTTATTTGCTTCTTTTAGTTGATACCCCCATCAATGTGGGTAAAAGAAAGTAGTCAGTAGTACAGACTGGCAGACTAATATGAAGAAAACCAATGCCAAGAAAAAAACTTTTGATACATTATCTGCAGCAGACATCAAGATCACAGAAAAGCAGCAATAACTCCTGATGTGGAATTTGGGCAAGTCATGGCAAGCTCTACTGGTCCAATGCACAGCCTCATTTGAATATTCAGAGGCAGAATTCATAGTTTCCTGTTCGATGAGGAACACTGTGAAGTTTCAAGGAGGTTCTAAAACCAGAGTTCTGTTTGGATGGCAGTTTCCAGGTGGTTCAGCTGGCAGAAAAATAGTCCAGGTGGGCTACTAGACATCGAGTTTGGAGAGAGTAACAAATTACTTCAGCTGGCTATATACAAGTCCTCAGTAATCTTCAGACATGACACCTGACCCTAGGCAGAGGGCAAGCATGAGTCCTGTGTATCTCTAACAATCCTTGAAAATCCAGAGGTGGTTAATTGGGTCATCTGCTTTATGTGGTGTTCTGAATTTTATTCACCGTGAATATGGTGAATAAAAGACTCTAAGGATGTCCTCACAACAAGACCCCAAGCCCTCTATCCCTTTCCAGAAACAGTCTGTATTATCATAGCACTGATATTTGGCTGCCCTAGTTAAGAGAGCAGTCTTTGAAGTGACGCCTCAGCTGGGTTCAAAGGTAAAAACTCCATAAATGAGTTTGCTTTGTATATTGACTAGAATTTGCATTTGATAATTTTGCTCTCATTTCCTGTTGTGTGTTTTATACTTAATACCAGAGCTGATGAAATGCCTTTCCACAGTGGTCTTCAGTATAGAGTCTTGCCTTCAGTATTGATTTCAGCTCTGCATTCCAACTAAACTCACTGAGTGAGAAGGCAGCCTGCTGCAGACTATCATGACTCTCTTTGGACAGTGAATATATGATCTTGAATTGTTTTAGAATGTCTCTTTGAATATAATGGTTACTCCAGTTCTTCTTTCCCCTATTTATTCTTTTATCAGTCACATGGAAAAAATATTTCATCCGGTTGATTTTTCACCACGTTTTTAATTGACTTAGAGTTCTCTAGCTACTATTCTCCCAGGCATTTCTTTACTGGCTGTATTTATTTTTATGGACTTGTGATAAACTAAATGTTACCAGTTTATATGGGCTGCAAGTCAGGCAGTGTGATATATAGCTTTTATCTCTATGATCCCCAGACTGGGGTTCTAAATCCAAAGTTAAACTCTTAGGCTTCTGATAAAATTATGAGAAGAGGTGGCCATTTAAAAATAAACTCAGCAATTTGAAATGAATGAGGAGATGATAAATAGAGGATGCTGAACACTGGCTTGCCCCTTATCTCCGACACCCCTTTGGATCTTAGGCATTTGGATCAGTGCCTTTGGCTTTCTTCTCCATGTGGTGAGGAGACATAACAGTGGTGTTTCCTTCAGGACCCTACATCAAAACCAGCATATATCAACCATATGAATTACAACATTTGAGTCTCCTGTCCACCTCTACTGTCAGAAATAAGCCTTTGAAAGAAAAATGTATACGAAGTCTGTGGAGTCAGGAGAGTCAAAACAGCACCAATCAGGAACGCAGTCATTGGTGCACTTCCTTAAGGGTGAGAGGCCTGGAATCCAGTCTTGTCTTCTCTTGCCTCTCATACATTTAATGTTAAAGTGAACCTTGGGGAAGAAAAAAGGTGCTCTATCAATTTCTGGCTCTGTTTCAGCAAATAGTGTGGTAGGCAAACCTCTAATCCACTTCTATACAGGCCTATCTGTATTGTAAAGAGGCCCTTATCTTGACCAGTGGTGGAGATGGATCTGTATCCACTCAGGTCAAGGAATCTATCCCTAAACGAGTGCATTAACGCCTATCCTGTTCTTCAAAGGGTGTAGGTGCCTCTACATTCTCCTGGTATTATGGGGATTTTATAGAGAAAGCAGCAAATGCTATCTTTTGCAAAGACTCTGCATGCTCCCTGTGTGCCTCCTTAGATGTGTGCTGATACTGTTGGTATGGGGGATTATAAGGAAATAATTTCCTTCTTTTTTTCTGAACTTGAGCAGATTGTATACATGGGGCTCACTAGTCTGTTTGCACATGTTCCCTGTGTGTTTTGAAGCATATTCCAGTGATAATAATGAAGGAAAACAGACATTGTGCTCCCATGTCAGAATCGCGGTTTTTATTAGCACTGGTGCAGTAGAAGCATGGAGTCCTTCTGAGTCAAAAGGAAATAAAAAGCAAGCTTTCACTGTTTCTTTCTCTTTTAATGGCATGTTTGTTTTCTTATGGGTAGTTTGGAAGAGTATCACTGAGTGATAAACAGGGTGTAAAAAATTGACAGTATTAAATGTACTAGATGCTCACAGAAATTCACTAGATGTTGTTGTTGTTGTTGTTGTTGTTGTTGTTGTTGTTGTTGTTGCTGCTGCTGCTGCTGCAGCTGCTGCTGTTGTTTCTTTATTATCCGATACTTGGCACTCATCTCTGCAAGTCAGTGAGAAAAGTACTTCATACGCATACTCCACCATTTGTAGGGAATGTTTGCTTTAGATAAGAATATATTATCCAGGTTAAATTACATTTCTTTCAGCTACGAAACAAAAGTACAATCATGATATGAGTTCAATAAAAACTGATGTGGCCAAGACAACTTTCCATAAACACTTATTTTTAAGTTTTACATATGTGGTTACTAAGAATGTGATCTGGGCTGGCAAGAGTTGAAAAGATTATGTGTGCCTTTCACAGTAATAAAGATAACAGACATGAGGTATCATTTCAGTTTATCTTTCTCATTTTAATTAAAAACATCCTGCTATTAGAGATAAGAGGCATCTCATCAGAAGGAATTTATGGATAGAAGAATCGAGTCTTTTCCCTGTAACTCTGAATCAGAAATGATAAAGGATTTACTGTAAAGAATTATATATATGCGATGATAATGCTCTTAGATTTACTGCTTAAAGTGCAGGCTTTATATCCTTTGAAGTTACCTCTGATTTTAAAAAATAACAAAACTAATAAAACCAAAAACATTTTCATGCTTTTGGTACTCATATTTATTTATTTTCTAAAGGAAGGGGTAAGAAACTCACTTGCTTGTCGCAATGCTTGTTAGTTTTTTTCATTTTGTAAAGTTTGGAGAATGTATACTGTGTCCTGGTGTGCTTGTGCAATTCTGTGAGAAAAGGGCTCCAAACAATATGTCTGAACTGCTTTTACGACTCTGTGGTCTATTCCAAAGACTTTTATAGACTGAGAGCTTTCAACATGTCAGTGCTCTTAGGAGAATAATTTAAGCTGTTTTTCCAGAGCCCCAAGGTGTTCTCCCCATTCTTCTACCTCCAGAAAATATTCTACATATTCTACAAGATATTCTAATATTCAGAAGATATTCTAGATGCTTTATCTTCCTTGGTAAAGCCGCTCTTCATGGGGGTATCTAAAGATCTATAGAAGGTCTTCCATGGTTTATAGATCATCACTTGATGATTCCTGTATACAAGAAATCTTTGAAAAATGGCTATAGATCAGGTTCTCTGTGTCTTTGGCCACCGAATGTCCCTCTACACACTGATTACAGAACAGAAAAACACCAGGCAGATATTCAGATATTTATGAACTTCCTCTAGCACAGTTTAGCATCTGCCAACAGAAGGGCCTAAGGCTGTGCTGTTTGCCACTAAACATAAAGGAGATGATGTGCTAGATGCAGTATGGTCATGCTTACAAATTTGTGTGATATCAACAAGACTGAAAATATCAGGAGATAGCATTGCCATGCTATCTGGGTCTATACTACTCTGCTGAGCACTCCAGGATAGCTGCCTTTCCTGTGTCCCTGACGCATGATAGGAAAAGGTAGGACACAGCTGGCCAGACTCAGCAGTGATGGGTAAAAGGGTAAAGACACACTGCTCTCTCTGCAAGGGAGCTGCAACTTTCCTCCCTTGTACCAGGACAGATGAGGTCCTGTACTCATGGTCAGTGCTTAGCAGCTATCTAGTTAAATAGTGGCCTGAGCTGCACAGGTGAATCACAGTGATGTAACCTGTGTGTTACAGTTTCCTTCTGTAAGTAGTGACAGAGGACATAGACTCTGTACAGCCCTGAGGAACAGAACTTTTCAAATCAGATTGTGGAAAGTCCCAGCGTCAGACAAGAAGTTTCTATAAAATGTGTGCAATGCTTGCGTTTATGTGCATAAATAACACAGTGAATATAACTACTTTTAAAATGCATTTCTGAAAACATTGCTGTTGAGATCAGGAGTTAAAACTAAATACAAATTTGATCCTGCAGTGCCTGAATGAGTCATTGCTCTAATCTTCATGGGTTCTGTTAGTACCAGAATTATTTCTATGAATTGAGCTAAAATACAGAAAAGGTCACAAGGAATTTTACGTCAGAGTTGTATCTAAGTAAGAAAAAATTTTTATATGAGGGTCTTCTACCCTTCCGCTTTGACAGATGGGCACCAGTAACTATGACGAGCAATAGCTAACCCCTGCTTCTGAAAGGCTGGAATGGAGCTTTGACTTTTCTATGGCAAAGCAGGGAGTTCAGACTTGAAGCAAAGTATGCCATAAATGTTAAGGCAGTTTTCCTTTTTATTGCACAGCTAGCACTGCCAGAAAAGCTCAGAAGCTAGCAGACGATTAGCCTGGCTTGACTAAACTACAGGAGAGGATAAAAATTTTGCCCAGTGAATTTGCTTACAGCATCAATCAGTGCAAAATTTGTCTCAGTGTTTGCCTCTATGCTAGTAAATGAAATGTAGTCATGCCATGGGTCTGACACAGATGTGTAGTCATCCATACCATGGCCACGGTTCCTGGCATGCTGTTGATTTAGGTCAGATAGTGTACTGGCAGGTGAATCCCAGACAAGTATTCGGGATGGGCTAGGACCCATTCCCAACAGGAAGTTTCTATGAACTACCCTACAAAGAGGGGATTTGGGGATTTTGCATTAAATAATATTTTTCTATGGCAGCTGTGGACTTTTCTCCATGGACTATTTTGTTTTAAAAGAAAGCAGTTTGTCTGAGCATTTTTGCTCCCCAGCACGAAAGGAAGAGGAAAGGGGTTCTGCTGGTGTCCAAAATGACAGCATGTCCGTAGGGAAATCCTCCAGCCCTCACCCTGGCTCTCCATAACGTTTCAAACTGAGCTTTCCCCAGGAAAACGGAGGTTGTTCCACCTTTGAATGGTAAATAGTCTTCCTCACCCAGTGTTCTATGGGAAATGGCCAGCTGTGCCATCTATTTGTAGTCACGCATGACAAGTCTCAACCCAGGGCCAGGGACCCCTGTGAGTCAGCTAACCTGACCCATCTCCCCATCCTGAGTGATGAAAGAGTTCCTGTTCACATTCCCAGTGTTTGCATTCGCCAGAGCTAGCCCAGTGCTCCTGCAGTCCTTCTTCCCATCACACTCATGAGGGCCCTGACAGGGAAGGTGCTTTTAGAAGTGCTCATCATGACAGGCACCAGACCTAGCACTCAGCTATGTAATGGTCTCATTTACATTTCATGACTATTGGATTTCCTGCATATGTTGGTCACAAATTGAAATTAATAAACTGGTGCATTCCAAATAGGAGATGAACACATACCTACCCCACGATAAACATCTCAGGAGCAGCAGCATTGCAACACTGGGTGCAGCAGCAGTCCCACTTTTACCAGTCATACTGTTACACACAAAATCTTGTTTATGGACTAAGAGGAAGCACACCATATGTATAGGCATACACAGTCAACAATTTCTTGTTTATATACCAGAAATCTTTAGAATTTAATCAGTGCTAGTCCATGTACTCTTATATAACATAAAATTAAAGAAAACGAAGTTAGCATGTTTCTATATGGAAAAGGTCTCAATAATACAGCTTAAATTTTAATACACACACTGTTGCTTTCCAGTCCTTCTCCTGGTGGTACCTTCACCTGATCACTGCTTTTCTGATCCTAAGGCAGGTGGTTTCATTCTGGTGGTGGTGGTGTTTTATGGTGAATTATCAGCATCTGAAGTCTTTTGCCAAACGGATTATGATGTTCATATTATTGGTTTCTTTACCTCACTCCAGTATCCACCTTATTTTTATGTGTTTTCTAACACCTTGTAGTTCTTCATTGGTCTGCAGCTCTCTATTACACCCACATCCAAGCATATGGTATATCATGGCTTTTATGTGTGTTAAATATTATTATTCTCTTTTCTTTGTTACTCTTTTCCTTCGTTGATCATCAGGTAGTTGTTTGTAGCTGAGGGGTCTCTATTGTCAACATCGTACCCCATCTCTTGTCACCACATGCCTGCGCATTGCATTATGCTGCATCCAGTGCCTCTGGTTTTCAAGCTCTCTGTTATCATCCTGGACTTGCATTTCTTTACATGATATCATTTTGTTAGAGTTACAAACCTATCATTCCCTACAGAATAATTGTTCGTTACCACTAGCTATATAACACTGTGGTTGTACCGCACAAAGATAATGAGAGAAACAAATTAGACACAGACTACTGGTCAATTAGAGAAATTACTGTCACAGCTAAAGCAAGTAAACCAAAACTGCAGGCAGGCCATTAAATGTTCAGTTTTAGCAGGCCTGACAAGCCATTTTCCTGAAGTCTTACAAATCCATTGCGAAGATGATGGTCTGTTACTGGTAACTCTCAGTAGTAACACCGCATGGCTGCGATCCTGTGCTTTCATTGTATGCAAGAGTGCTTATAGCCTATATATGAAAGTACTTAAGACATACTAATCTTTTCTCTGATATATTCTGATGCCTGTATACATCAGTAAAAATTTGAAATGCTATCCGAAACACGGCATTGGCAACTAAAGCATGATGATCTGCAGGATGGGTAGGAGAAGAAACACATCTTGCTGCCAGGTTGGTGGAATGACAGAGGTTATTTCTCAATATAATGTAACTACTCTCTGCAGGCAGGGGAAAAACTAGAATTGCCATTACTTAAAAGGTTAAAATGTTTCTTATTGTTTTTCTGCAATATTTGCTGCTATTTCATGGTCCAAAAAATGCTGGGAAAATATACCTAAATATTACTCTGTGGGTAAAAAAAGGTCACCCTTGAAACTGGCAAAAAGTCATGTGCAGTGTTTTCTCTTTGGTTTTTTTTATTCATCTCTTTATAGTTACAGATATCAACTGGAAGATAAATAAGTATCTACCACGGCTTCCATGACTACCTGAGAAACTGTACATGACGCATGACACGGTTATGAGCAGCCAGTATTTCTCAGCTTCTAAGCTTCTTTAAGAAGGGAGGATATAGTAAAATTTTCTTGTAATGCAATAGGAAACATTGTTTAATGGCTAAGAAGGAACTTCTATAAGGTTCTATCTTTCCTCACCTGGAGAATCTATAGAAGAGCAAGGCTTTTCCTATGTGCCTCAGACAGGAGGATAATAAGAACTATTTCTATTTGCTTCTGGTTTTTGCAAAATAAACAATTGGATCTGCCTGAGTCAGTTTCGGTTTTCTCAAAAGTTGAATTCTGTCCATATTCTGTACATAAAGCAAAATCCTTCCACACAGATGTTCTCACTTTCCAGAACTCTTCCACTGGCTGTAGTTCAGTACTGAAAAGTAGGACTAGACAATTGATTGTGTTACCCAAATGAATTAAATTTAACAATCCTGATCCAAGAGTTAGTGTTTGTGAATCCCACTGCATAGATAATGTGCTCATTCTGACAGAAAGGTCTAAAAAGCCTAAAGAGATCTCTGTCCTTTCTGTTTCATTTTCTGGCCAGTGAAACAGCTACAATGAATGATTGACTAACTCAGAAAGTGAGGACATCCCTGGAGACTGAAAAAACAAATAACACCTTGGACAAATGTCCACAGTCTGATCTCATCTTTGTCTGTTGGGCATGCAGTCTGGTTGCAAAATACAGCACAATTTGAATGCTCTGTTCAAGAGACAATTGGGATTGGAATAACAAAGGTGTGGTAGAATAGGAATTACCTCCATTGTTTGAGTAATTTTCACAGTGCTTTCCTAGGCTGTGCTTCACTTAGCAAAGCACTTGGTTCAGTGTTTCTCTCACAGTTTCTCACACTTCCTTCACTTAGAAAAAGTAATTAATGTAAACACAGAAGTGTGGCAACAGAACCATAGCACTTACACTGCTTACACTGGTATTATGTCAAAAATCAAAAGTAATCCAAAAAACTTTTAAACTGTTGTGTGTTTTCTGGTTTATTGTGGTTTTGGTTTACTTTGGAGAGGGTGGAGGAGGGGGGAGGAAGGTAGAGCGTGGTTTTTTGTTTGTTGCTTTGTTTCTTTCTCTTTTTAAACCTGCAATTTACTAGTTGCAAAAATAGATGCCTGAGAACAATTAGGTGGAAAATACAAAACGTATCTTTTAGATTAATTCATTGTTCTTCTTGTAAACATCCGGTGGGGTATCACATCCTGGAAAAGCTACTCAGTTTCTCTACATATGGAGGTTAAGACTTGCTAGTTCCCATGCACTGGCAGACCACAGTTCCTTTCCATGCACATACAAGAAACACATCTTTCTCTGTAGTCAGCTTTGTAAATAGTAAACCCATCTAGAATGAGGAAATTAATTTTCTCATGTTATTAGCCATTAACCATTACCTTTTTTTGCAATATAATCAGAAATGAAAATAATCAGTAAGCAGATGACCATAATTTGCATTCAGGTACATGGTCCAAAACTACTAAATTGAGTCTTGCTCCTCCAAATAATTTTCCTTTATAATATTTACACAAAACCAGATTTAATGGACACAAAATATTTATATTATAAAGGTTTGCCCTCTCTTTTGTTTTCATCTTGACTTCTCTTCCTCCATGACACCAGCAGAGCAGTAAACCTCCATTTAGAAAAATACAGACCTTTAAGTCTCCTATTTCCTACTTCTACAAGAGTATTCTAAACAGGCTGACTCTGATTAAGAGGTAATAACGTACTTTATGCCCACCATAGGAATTGGGTTATTTAGATTCCTTAAAAGAAATGCTCAGACATAATGCCATTAAGCCTTAATTCAAGCCCTCTAGATAATTAAGTAATTTCACTTTTCAGAGTCAAAAGAACCATGCCAGGGCATGTGATAAAGAAAAGAGAAAGAAAGAAAGGAAGGCAAAAGGAAAGGTTTCTTTCATTTTATACTATGCATATATCTATATTATTTATATATACACATAATCTTTTATTTTTTATACTTATGCTGTGAAAAGATGCTCTTGGGAAAGGAAGGTTATTGTAACATGCAAATTCACAAACTAGCAGAACCTGGACATTCAGATAGAGACATACCTGGTCTCAGATGCCATCCTGATGTTTACAGACTGATTCTTAGACTTTGATCTTCCTCACTTTGGTCAGCTTGTATTGTGTCAGAGTAGTCATTCCTTTGTTTAAACAGCCTCACAAACAGTAGTATGAAATCTATAATGGGCACATATACCTCAGTTAAATATTTAGCATTATTTTTATGTATATTTGATTAACAGATGCAGTGGCTTGTGCTCAGCATAGGGCCAGATTTTACCCAGATCTTTTTCACACACACTGAAATATGCACATTCAGTGCTTTAATTAATATTACGCCTTGCAGATCAATATAATTTCAATTTCTTAGGCAAAGAGGCTTGAAATATAATTTTAAAAATTCTTTCTCTGTTTTCTTAAGAAGTTGTGCAAATTCAGAGAGAATCTACATTAATAGAATTAAAATAAAAATCCCTAAAATCTGACAAATAATCAGATTATCTAAAATACCTCACTCAGGTCTTCAGTCTAGGTAAAAGCCTTGTTCTTTCTGTAAGACCTCTTCTTAAATAATTCCTGGGTAGCTGGAAATCTCCAAGCTCTTCTTTTAAGCTATGACAACCACGAAACAGCTCATTTCATTTGTTTCTCCTTTACATTCCTCCCATCCTTTACATACTTTCTAAAATATCTTCAGACTACAACATCAGATGACATTTTAATTGTAATTGTCAACTAAATTAAAGCATTCTTAAAAAGGAAGTACATAGGGAATTTAATGCAAATGAGGATGACAGTTTCATGGCCCATGATCTGGGCTGCCATAGTAGACTGTGCTGATCGACAGGAAAAACCCTGCATTTTTCATAAGCAGTGTCTCCATTGTAGTGAGGGTAAGAGTCACTGCTACAGATATAGAGCCAGAAACTGTGGATTGATGAAGAATAGAAGTTATTGGCTCCAGAATTTGCAGCATGGATAAGTCATTCACTGCATCCGAGTCTTCAGGCTATAAATGTGTCCTTTAAAGTTTCATAGCTTTAAAGCCTACATTTGGATAACTTTACATGATTTGCTGATTCCTATAAAAAACTATCCTTTCAAATTTTGTCCTGTAATCCAGCAGCCCTTGTCTCAATGCAGTTTTTCTTGACGGACTTGTCCACTGGTGTCCTTTTAACGACTGTTCATAATTTCTTTATACTTTGTTATGGAAAAGGCAGTTTATAGCAGTTTTAGGTTTCAAAGTTACAATTACTTCAGCTGATATTAAAAAAAGTCTGTGCCTGTTAAAGGTCAATCAGCAACTCAGAAAAAAGACACTCTCTTTCCTTTTAATTTAATATTAGGATATGTTGGAGATCTGGCACTGAAATAAAATGAAAGATTTACAAAGAAAATCACTGTTCCAGTACACATCTCATATATCTCAAAATGACCTAAAGTTTTAAGCAGACTGTAAACAGAGCAAGAATTTATTTAGAAAACTAGTGAAAAAAAAGAAGAAAACTTGGTGAGAACTATCTCACCAAGACAGCCTAATTTTGGTCTCAGGCTCCTTTAAAATCGTACATATACCAATAATAAGAAATAAAAGAGGATTGTAAGATTTTTTATGCAAGTCTTATTATTGATAAGTCATTTTTGTATTTTTATTATTATTAAAAAGTATAAGTACTTTGGTATTTGATAGAGGGGTGTGGCTCCAGGAGCTAGCACTGAAGTTTCTTCATAGGTATGGTTAAAGGCAGGGACATCGTTAAGGAGATTTTGAAACAGCATCACCCCACTCCTTTGAAAATACCTTTGAGATTATTTCAGTAGCACCTTGCTGATGTTGCAACAAAGAAAATAGTTAGGTCAGAGACATTAACATTCCTTTGGCTATGCTATTTCTGTTGCATGACTAGACAACTGAGCCCATTAAACTAAGCCGGGGCCGGTGTTTTCCCCAGTTTGGCAGATCATGTGGATCCTTACAGATTCATAAACAACATACAACAGGGCCAAACTTCTTTTTTACTCACCCCCCACTCACCCCCCCGGTTTTTTTGGGGTTTTTTTGTTTGTTTGGTTGGTTGGGTTTTTTTGTTTGTTTGTTTGTTTGTTTTTGTACAACAGCTTTGGTATCACCTAGAACTTAAAGTGTCAATTCTGTAAAGTGGCTTAAACTTGCTCAACTTTGAGCAGCTTTGTGAAGCCGCAGGACTCAGCAGGAATTTTTTATGTACTCAAAGTGAGGCTTTAGGCCTTGCTGAATTGAAACTTCACCTGACATTTTTATGCTGGATTGAACCTCAATATATGCTTGTTTCGGTCAAATTAACACCTGACCTCTAGCAGTAGGTCTGGAGAACAGTAGAGATGAAATCAAACTGCTTTTATTGGTGTTTTGGAAAAGTCATCTGCAGTCTTGACTACCTGTGTTAAAGACAGTGTTAGTGGAACTAAATAGCTGCTACTTACTTGGGACATTAATTATGCACAGCTGTGGCTATACTTCAAGTGATCCAATGTAATATTATGGCCTGGTCCCTTTCTAGTCTTCCCTCACTTACAGTAACAGAAAATTTTACATAAGCTTCTGAAGTGTTTACTATTGCTAGATCTCACTGCACACTGGCAGACAGAGACAGTACTGTCAACTCATTCATGCATTAGAGGGATGTTCTGATACCTCCTCTCCCCTACTATTAATGCATTAAGTGGATTCTGGAGATGTACTCTCTTGATTCTATCTGGTAATTGATCAGGAATGCGCTTCTTGATTTTTCAGAGCTCCTCGAGAACTAAAAGGATTATACTTTCAAATGTTCTCTTTTCAAGAGTGTTTTCTAATGTTTAGAGCAGAGGATAGGCAATGAGTAATCTTAAATTTAAATCCAAACATTTATTTTTGAAATGTTTTATGACACAGCCTTTCTTTCCTTTGATTTAATTTCTCTTAATACAGACTGTATAATAGCACTATATAAATACATTTTGAATCATTATTGAATTATAAAAGCAATTGAATAGTCTGGGTGATCATGCTGTGAGGATGCTGCCATTCATATTTATGAGAGATAATGCACTGTGTCAGAGTCCCGGCTCATCTGAGGCCTGCTGACCTGCTTTGACCACACTTAGAGAGTGATGTGTTTCAGCAAACCTTCAATGCCATGGTAAGAAGAGGCTGTATCATTTTTCCTTTGTTGCCACTTCACCAGCAGCTCTCCTGATACATCTGTCACTCATCACATGCCCAAGCCTTTCAAGACTTGCTTTGTTACACAGGAAAGTGTTTCCTTCCATTCCATTCAATCTGAAATCTGTCTGTGAATGAATACAGCAATAGGTTGTATGGGCACAACAACCTGTTTTCAGAAAATATACTTTGGCCCAGACAACACAAGTTTTGCCCAAGCACCTTTGTGGGGTTGTCCCTTTGCTGTTTCCACCTTCTCTGTCTTCCCAGCTGCACTCGCACAATACACTGACAGGAGAAGCATCCTCTAGCAAAGTATCTCATCCCTTAATCTGCTGCTGGTCCTGGCAGCTGGAAAATTACCAGACCTTAAAGCTGGAATATTTTGCTTATTAACCTCTTGCACTTTTTTCTAAATTTCAGCTGTGATCTTGTTTAAGCAGCTGATGTCTTCTCAGCTGCTAAAGTCAGAGGTTACAATACCATAGCGCTAGAGGTGGGAGTTGAAGTAATTTTCAGATGAGACAACATTAGTTTCTATTTCAGGCTTTTCTGGAGAAATCAGCTGCCAGATTCAAGTCTGAGATGAAATAGACAAAAAGGCAAAGCAGCTAAATCAGATTCTAGAAGATGCTAAGAACTTAGATGTAACATTTTTCTGTGTGCCTGCAAGGCAATAACCTACTAGTGCATCATCCAGATGGCCTCTGGTTTCCAAATCCATTTTCAGGTGTCAGTTTCAAGAATCCCACTTGAGTTTGAAGAAAAAACAGCAAAAAATGACAAGTGGGAAGTGAGCACTAAACCCCAGGCGTTCAGTTACAAAGATCATCAACTTCAACCGTTGCTACAAATTAAAAACCCAATAATGGTCTTCAATAAAGTCTGAATCAATAATAAAACCTTATGTAGAAAAAATTATATCTATTTCTTTTTCTCAGCTGCATTGTCCTAAAGCAACTTCTACCTTCTTGACTGACCACATGCCAGTGAGTGCATATTGCATTAAGTGGGCCATTACACTGGTCCAGTATGGCAATTCCTGTGTTCCTATCACATTTTAGTCTCAGATCTGTATTCAGCCTGGATGGGACTGCAAATTTTTGACAAATTTCTTTTCCTGTTCACAGAAGGGTTATTTCTTCCTCTAGCTGACAACTTACTGTGCTGAATAATAGACAGAGGCCTCACATATATGTACAAGTATGAGGATGTCATGTAAATTTTTGTGTGCTTGCTGCAGTGCAGTCTGAGCTATGTTTCTCTCAGTCAGCCCCTGTCCTTGACGTACACCTGCAGAATACAGCATTAGGTAACAGGGAAGAAACATGAGAAACACAGAATCAAATAAATGTCTGCTGAATGTTTTTCCAATGTTGCAAGCCAGCAACTATGCTGAATCTTGAACTCGGTCAACCTTTGCTTAGCAAGTATGAATAGCAGATGCCTCCCAATGCTTAGAGCTCTGGTGGATTCAGATTATTTATAATCCAAGCTCAGTTTCATATTTGCCGTATTCCCTTGGTAAACTCACTTTTGCCTGGCTGCAGTAGTCTGACAGTGACTACCCTTAATATTCTCACAATCAGAAAGGTGCCTCCGCGCTCACTTTCTCTAAAGGAGGGGACTGAGGAAAAATATTCATTAAAAATATAGGGAAGTGCATCTCCAAAGCAGCATTGTATATTATGTGATAGTCTTAAATGAACCAGGTAAGACCTGGGGTACAATCCTGAATCATGCCCTTAAAAATATTTCCTTACCTGCATTAAAATATGATAAAAATTTCTTCATCCATAACTATCATGCCACAACCATTTACAATTCACGTATCATTCAACAGGATTGAAATATGGAAATATCAGAGTTTCAGGCCTAGAGGGACTGTATGGCCCTTCACTTACTGGAAAAGTTTTCAAGAATTTTTAAATGTTTTCACAAGACCCTTCTTTTCCTCTTTCATCCTCTTTTTCAAAGTTTCTTGTTTTCTTTGACAAATGGTCCAAAGAAATCCACATTTTAAAAAAAGTTTCTACTATTATAGATCATAAAGTACATTACAAAAAAATTAATATTTTGCCTAAAATTACTTGGTCCTCAAAATTATAATATTCAGAGACTTCTGTCTTCTCATTGTTTCTGATACCTCACACATATGCTCTGTTCCTTTCTTTTACTCTATAGGTAGATTGTAGGTGCTTTGGAGGAATGACTTGATTTCTGGAATCAGTTTTTACAGGACTTAGCACAGAGTGCTTTGACAATGGCTCTTGGGAGAACAATAATTTTAAAAATCATTTCTTTTAAACTACTAAATTTAAATTAGGTCTCAGAATTGCACGCTCAAGAGAGATGACTTATAGACTATGTGTAAAATATGAATTCAAATGCTTGGAGATTGGTGCTAACAGGGACACTTGTACATGTGTCATGACATCAGTGTCTAACCATCCATGTGTGCATAATGATATCTGATCTGCATAGCTGGCTGGGAAGTCTGTTTTTGTGGATCCCAAATCCAAAGTTTCAGCTTACCCTCTTTCCACTGGTAGGTTAATGTGTCTGTCCCAGTAAAAAATTGCCCCCCATTCTTTTTTATTATAGTAACTGCAAAGTAATAATTAAAAAAGCTAACCCACCCCATTCTAGTGGGCTGATTGGGGTTTTTAATGTGCTCTGTAAGAACAGAGATGGTACTATGATCAATCTTGTGTAGCACTGAGAATTACTCCAGAATATTAACACTCTGACCCTCTATAGAGAAAGGTACACAGGGCCTCGGTATTTCCTAATGTTACTGTTATATGCCAGTTGTTATCAGATACTTAATAATAAATAAAGATATCATATACATTCTGGTGGGAATAACATAGAAATTTACCAGCGTGTACAAAAGTGAAAATCAAATATCTTCCCTGTTGCTAAAACCCAGACTTCTGGGCACAAGCTCTTTACTTTTGGGATATCAGGTGTTTCTTTACAAAATTGCAAGTCTCACATGTGCTGCAATGTACATCTTTCCTGTACACTTGCAGACAGTAACTTACCATCTCTGATCACAGTAATTAGCAGCTGCATAGCTCGAAGCCCAGACACCAGCTTTCACACCTGAGCTCAATTAGCATCTACCCAGTGGAGTGAGCTGTGCTGGAGCTGTCAGAGATGGTGCTGCAGAGCCTCCCAGCAAGGAGAGGCAGGAGCAGGGCTGACTGTGCAGCTCTGTCTATCCTTCTGCAGCCGATGCTGCATCAAAACTGCTCAATGCTCTGACGTATTGAACAGCCTGGTGCAGCAGATAGGCCCCTTAAGTATCAGAGATAAAGCTCCTAAACATTAACAGCAAAAGAAGGTCACTGCTCCTTTTTCTAGTGGATGAACTAAAACCCCCATGTTTGGTGACCAATATCATAAGAGCAGAACTCGATTCAGAATTTAGTTATGATAGTTTCCTTTAGACAGTTTATACCAGTATACCCATCTCTTATCAACATACAAGAATTTCTGTAGGGCTAATTCCTATTTATCTTCAAGAAATACCTGTGCTATGTAGGACACAGGTGCTCGATTTTTTACTAGAATCCTTCTTTGCATTTGCTGAAAAAGTCAAAGATATAATGTAGACCCCTGAAGCAGACTGAGTAACCAAATGGCACAGCTTACATGAAATAATAGGGTATGAAGAGAGCCTTGTGAAGTGAGAGGTGAAACTAGGACAGTACTAGTAATGCACCTTCAACAGGTTTACCAAGGATAGCTAGTAAAACTACATGAGAATGGTGAATTGTGACTTCTGAAATATCAGAGCAAAAATCTGTATAATGAAATTCATTGAACTTCTACAATTCCGTTCTTACTACATTCTTTGTCTTTTTGCAGTGGTTGTCAGAGGATCCATTATTACTACAGAGAAAACTGCTTTTACTCAAATCATCCTCTTTATCTAAGAATATCAAAGTGCTTTTCAAACTGAACAAAGCCTCCCAAATAAATATCCCATGTCAAGATCACTATTCAGATATTTTATGGGGAAAGGGAAACATGATGGTATTGGGTATTTTGCCTAAGGTAGCACACAATGCTTGTAGCAAGACAAAATTATAAGTGATATTTTCTGACTGGCTAGCATAATTATCACCCTCACACAATTCATTCTTACAACAGCTAAATGTTGAACACCGTGCTTTTAAATGTTCAGTCAGTATACAGATTAGGTGAGCTGTGGAAAACAGCACTGTTATTTTAAACACAGACTATGAATTTTAACAGTAGATATTCAGATAAATATATAAACAGAAATATCTTTAGCTGTATACTCTTATCCTATTTTTTCCTTTTTCTGAAATGTTCAGTGACCATCAACTGTGCATTATACTAGACAGACCACAAGATAATTATTGTGTATTCTGCACTTAGTCATTGAAAAAGGATGACTCACCTCCAACTATGAAAAAGTTAATGTCTTAGAATTTTACAAGCTACCTCTAATAATTAAAGACATAAATATGAGCTTGTTGCTGTCTCAGCCATAAGATATTGCCTTTCAAAGAGATCTAGGAAATTTTTATGCTTATTTAATAAGGAGGCAGGAAGAGCAACTGCAAAGCATTTAATACTTGAAGAGCTTTTGTTTCAGAGGGAAACAATAAGATAGATTTTCTTAAAATATAGGCTTGATTTTAGTTAATATTTATTTAAATATATTGACTAAAGCAATTCAGAGGCTTAACTGTAAATACAGCATTGTCTGGTTGGGGAAAGAAAATACTCAGGTAGAAATAAATTTCTTGAAGAATTCCTGGGAACCAAGTTATTTTTATGGAATATGGTCTTAAATGAACAGATACTGAACCTTGAGACTGTGGTGGGCTGATGCCTGGCTGCCAGACACATGCACAGCTGCTCTCTTACACTGCCTTATCAACAGGACAGGAGAGAAAATGACAGGAGAGATGAAAATGCTCATGGATCGAAGAAGAGATGGGGAGATCAGGTACCAAGAGCAGTTGTAGGCAAAACAGACTTGATTTGGTGAAAACTAATTTAATTTTTTGTCAACTAATATAGATTTGGATAGTGAGAAACAAAGACCAAATCAAATTCAAAGGCCAAATCTTCATCTTTAAAGACTAGAGATCTGAACTGAAAAATATGTCCTTAAATTTTTCCAGCATCTAATCATAGCTGACTTACACATGAGACACATTGAGCAAGTGCACTGGGGGCTAAGATGGACTGATGGCCACTCTACACAGGGTCCCAGGTATGGTTTCTGGAAGGTAGAGCATTTACAAATTGCCTACTTTGGCCAAATATTGGCCAAACATTATGATACAGAGTGATAAGTAGATCATGTGGGTGTACTATTTATAGTGGATCTCAGTGGAGGATTCCCATCAGTAACATTTTCTCTTTCTGCAGTAACATAGATGTCTGTTACATAATTCTTAAGATTAAAAGCAATTTTTTTCCTCCTTTTTATGTTTTTGTGTCTGTGGTTTGGACATTTTATGTTCTTTACATTTATTAATATAATTGAAATATAGCATACACAAACAGAAAGGCTGATGTCCTGCTAAAAAGTTTTATCTTTAAAGTAAAACATACAACTTTTAAATTTTTATCTCCTATGAAATTGACAAAGTAAATCATTATGTAAAATAAGAGTATTCTTTTGTGAAAAAAATATGTTGAAGGTGGATACCATTTGTTTTTATATAAGTGCATATAAGGGTTTTTTCATTTGTAGAAGGCAAAAGCCCAAAGGCTCAGTTTTGGGTACAGGCAGTATAATAGACTGGATGGAACAGAGGGTTCACTGGTACTCTTTGCTAATACACTTGAACATAAACATGCAGTATTAAACTGCATGTGCATTCATTAATATAATCAAATGATGTCTTGAAATAAGCTGCAGACCACTTAATAGATGCATAAAGAGAGCAGGAAATGAATTTTTGAAGTAGTCTATTGTTGATCTTAGCTAGGCAGATGAATATTATGCCAGTAATTACTTTCATCTGCTACTACAACCATTTAATCTTTTATAACTTCAAGCAGACCTGTGCTAGAGCAGTTAGCCTTAGAAAGTGCAGCAGAATCAGAAGATTTTGTTGTCTTGAGATGAATGTGTATAAAAATATCTCCTTATTTTGGTAGAACAGATGAAAATTGAACTGGATGACCTCTAAAGGTCCCTTCCAACCCAGACAATTATATGATTCTCTAACAGACCTATCACAATAGAAATAATTCTGATCCAGATTGATGGAATATGTCCAAAAAGGACAGTCAGTCTTGTTCTTAAGTGCATGATTACAAACTTAGAACAAAACAATTTTCCCTAAACTTTTACAGGGAGACAAGGAGTGTTATGATATATAATGTGTTTTAAAATTCCCTGTATATAGTTGGAGGCAATTAAAAATAATAGGAGTACTTTATGTTAAAAAACAGACATAAGACTTTGCTAACTGTGGAAGTTTCAATGGTCCATAGAAAAAAATAAGCTGGAATTAATGACTGATACATTTAAAAATATCTAGAAAAGTCATTTAATATAGGCTCAAATTCTTAGTGATCAGTCAGAATAGGTTTTTTATAAAAAGTAAAATGAATCAAGCCACATGAAAAGTTGAAGTGCAAATTTGTTGAGCAACGTTTCATTAAGAAAATTCCAGAAATCCTGTCCTTTTCAAATCACATCTACTAAATAAACATCAGTTGTTTATAACTCACTGGAGTTAAGAGGCACTTACAATCACCAGGAATGAAAGCTTGTTTTTAGCTCTTCAGTTGTTACGTTCTTCACCTTGCAAAAGCAAGGATATGGCATGCAAAGTACCAAAAAAAAAAAAAAGCAGCAAAGCCAATTCTCCATCTCCCTCAGGCTATTCAGATACACTGAAATACATTAATTTCCTGGATAACAGCCAAATGTTTCCTGAGAAACACAGTTCCCCTCAGGTAAGACAAAGTTTAACAATAGTTTGGCTGTACAACTAATGGAGCACAACCCCGAGAGGACTGATTGGTTGCCACCGAATGCTAGACTGAATCAGAATAGCCTCCTGGCTGACAAGAACCAGCATTAGTTAGTCTGACTTAGGTGCAAACTGAGCTGCTCAGGTTGCTGGCACGTTGCTGCCCTGACGCCTGACAGGTCTATGTTGCACTGGCTGCTGCAGTGAAGGTGTGCAGCAGCCTCATGCAGCACCGCTGGGCCCGGGTCTCCTGAGGCTCTCGTTGGGCCTTGGTTAGCAAGACCCACTGGAAAGAAGGGCACCTGCTGCTCTTGCTGCTGCTCCCAGCCTGTGCTGGATGTAGGATACAGAAACTAAAGTGGGACCAGAGACTGGAGTCGGGAACTGCCCCTGTAGTCAGGTGTCCTACTCACAGGTTTTCTCTCTGGTGCCAATCCATTTCACTGTCTATCCACATATTTGCATGAGGAACACAAACTCAAGAAAATGACTGATGGGAAACTCTCCTTGGTCAAGAGAACCAGACGTGATGCAAAATGGAAAAGTTAGCAAAGATCAGCACCCACGATGTGATCTTTTTTGAGAGTGACCCATTCTTGTCCATGCCTTTATCAAATAATCAATCAACCAAATAATTGCTGCATAGCAGTGAGACAGATCCAGGTTTGAGGGGCTCCTCTTTGGAGTAATCTATTCTTTCTAACTACTTCTTTCCACATAACTTTTCTGTTTGTTTCCAAATATTCTTTCTTCACTGCTCCCTTCGTCTAGACTCCTTATATGGAGATCTATTTTCTCACTTCAAACACAAAATTGTTCTACATCTCAGATAATTTTTCTGAGCAATTGACTGGCTTTTTTTTTTATGTTTTGTATGGAGACGTCCCTTATTTTTCCTTGAAGCTGAAATTCTCCATCTCACCAAGTGTGACCACTGGATATTTCTTTTTTCCCTGTTCTTGCTTTGCATTATTAATCTGCCAAGGGTAAATTTTCTTTCGTAAGTATAAAAAAGCATCGTAAATATCGACAGCACACAAATTCTACACAAAAAAAGCTCTTCATGCTGTACATGTAGAATATGTATAAAGTTTTTGATGATCTATAAAGCAATCTTTTCAGTGTGTAGCATATTCAGATGCCTTTACAGACCTCAGCATGCTGCTGCCTAAATTTATCCCCTGCTGCAGGATAATTTGAGCCTGGGCGCTTTCTATTTATTTTTTTGTGCATAGCTTTCTTGGATGTGACTGACCTTGATGTGTTGCTAACACCCTGAGATTTATGCAGCAGCTTCATTTGATGAGGAAAACTCCTTTATTAAATCAATCCTCATGCGTTTGCAGCTCAAGTCATAGATGTGAGACATGTTTCAATATAACAGCTAATCTCCCAAAGTAGATTAGTTACACATCTAAGGATCTCCATTCTCCAACTGCAACATTTTGCCTTTGCTTCACATTCATTGCTGCTCGAAGAGCAGCTCCTTAAGGCAGAGTGCTTACATACATCATGTGACAAGCAAGACACCCCATGGGAGTCCTGGGAGGGCCAGGAGGTAGCTTTCACCTCATTATCTCTCTCACATCTGATTGAGAAACCATGTTTAAGTACAGATGGCCCAGATGTTACTGATAAGAATTTCATATCCCACTTTGCAACTTTTCTGGTTTTAGTTTCATGGATTTACAATGTTTTGTATGGAATTGTAGCCCAATGGATGCCTATGCCTCAAAGTGCATCTGTTTTTTGGTACAAACACCTCAGACTCTTGGGTCAGCTTTGGAACAAAGTGGGGGAAAAAGCAACTCAGAACTCAAGCTCTGGAAGGAAAATGTGTGCACTAGATCTGGGAAATCTAAGCAGTTGTGGGAGGAATTTAGTGTCAAGAAAGCTGTACAATACTGCAGAGAATAAAGCAAGGGTGAAGTCAGGGAAAGAATTTCCTTTTCTTTCCAGCTGCTGTTTTTTTCTGATTAATTGGTTCATCTTCGGAAGACCATGAACTCCCTTAAATTTAGAGCTCATCAAGTATAAGCTTAAGTTTAGAACTGGTTGCCAGCTACCAGGGACTACTTCACTTGCAGCCAAGTATTTAAGGGAAAAACTGAAAAAATCAGGGTGTAACTCTTTAATTGCTGCTGTTTTTATGAAGGGTACTGCAAAACATTTGCATAGCTTCCTTACAGCAATTGTAAATATTTCACCCATCTCCTTCTAACTCCTTACTCTTCTTTTCACAATGTTCATAGTGTCAGAAAAATATAAAGGAACTTATATCAGCTGCCGCAGCATCAACAAATTCCAGAAGCAAATTCCAGGTATCTTCCAGCTGTAAACCTTCTTGTGCTGCCCCTGTAACCCTGCCATGCTGTCCATCTGAAAAATCACACAATGCACGTGATAACTAGGAGTTTATCTCCCACAGCCTGGAGCTGCTGATCTTTCCTCTTACTTTGGAATTTGCAGCACTGCAACATCATTTAAAACTGCAGCAGTCTGACTCATTCTTACTTTGACAACCAATAACTGGTTTCCCACCCATCCCTGACCCAACAAAAATTTTTTACACATTTGGCTGTTCATTTCTTTTTGCAGAATAATTCTGCAGAGAAAAGTGTAAACAGGCAGAAGTTTTAGTGCCAGAATGAAAAAGCAAAGGGAATAATGTTTACTAAGAAGAGAGTAGTTTATATTCTCATAAACCTGCACCAATCAGGAGAAAGGCCATGAAAACAGATACTTATCAGTTTCCTCTGTCCCAATCACAGCTACATGGAAGACATGGACTGTCACCTGCAGTGGGGAACATAAAAGACCTGGCTGATGATGTGGATATAAAGGTAGATAATGAAAGAGACACATTATAGCATCAGCTTCATCCAAATTCTGAGTAAACATATCTATAAAAGATATACTAGAGATAGTTATGGCCACTAAGGCTGATAGGAAACTATCTAAAGTTGGGATTTCTCACTTTAACTCAACAGCTGGCGTGCTTTTTTAACATCAACAAACTTTAATAAAGCCGAGAGAAAAATAGTATTTGATACATGCACAAATATTGCATATAAATGTAAGTATAAATATAAGGCACCTGCCTTGGTTCTCCAGGAATTGCCCCTTTCTTAAGTGTTTCTACTGGCAAAATATCCTAATTTATATAATGCCTTTTTCAAATTTGTGATAGTGATCATAATCATGATTCTGGCAGCATCCTGAATTAGTTGTCCATGAATTCTCCAAGCAATCCGAAGTCTTGTGTAGTGGTCTGCAATGAGAGAGCTGAATAGAAATGGAACCTTAATGATCCCACTTAACGGCTTGGAAAAGTCCTCTGCGCAAACTCCATTCTTTTCCATAGAAGGGAGAATAACATTCATTGCCTTCAAATTGTTATGACCCCACCACCAGCACGAAGAATGCCAGCCCCAAAATAGTTCCCACACACTGTTTACTTCCGCCAACAGTGAAATGGCATCTTGGTCAGTTGTCTCACCTGTGTGTTCTCATTTCAAGATGGTGGAGTGAGATCTTCAAGTCATGTCATTAATATTTCACCAAAATATAACATCCACAAAATATTCAAAATATTATTTCATGTTCATATTTTGCCTATTCCATCCGTTATTGGAACATTCCAGCTGAATTGTCATTCGCTGTGTTGTTCAGTACAGTGGGTTTCAGGAAGTGTGTGCTAGCATATCTCACCTAACAACTGTGGAAAGGGAGAGGTCTCTTCTATCCCCATTCTTAGCTGACACACGTTGCTACCCACTGGGAACGGTTGTTTCCATGTTTCCTGGCCTCAGTGCACCTTTTAAAGCCAAACACCGACAGTGCGCCCCAGCAGGAGCTTATGCAGAGTCATGAAACGCAAATTTTGCTTTCTTAAATAGCAGTAACTTTTTGCCACATTCAGGGCAAGTCAATGTACATGAGATGACCTACTGCCAGGAAATTAGGTTTTGAGGCCAATGCCCACAGCTTTCCTCCCAAGGATGGCAGAAGGAAAGCATGGCGTGACAAGGGAGTTGTGGCACTCCGGAGGTCAGACACCTGGCCAGACACAGTGCGACAGTGAAGAACCAGAGTAACTGAGGATGGTCACAGGCTATATACATTGGCAGAGCAGAGCACCACACAATTGCTTCCCTAATAGTATGACCTCTAGGCAAAGCCTAAGACTAAAGAATGAAATGACACATTTAAGAGAAGTCTCACCCGGAGCTTTAGCTTGGAGGCTAATCCTAAACTCAGTATGTCTGTAACAGTAGCTTTGGAAATTACATCCTGAGTTCATCTTTGCAACCTCTCTGTACCTGCACAATGTCCTTGATAATCCCTATGGGTAACTCTACTACTAATATCTACATGGCTTGGCCAATCTTGGATGTTGCTGAGAGTGGAAATCCATATGGAAAAAAAAAAGTGTAATCGCCAAGAAAAGCATTGGCACATATCAGCGATCACTGTGCATCATTCATGTAGTCCATGTAGTCTAATCTGATGAAGAAAGCCTGTGAAAAACTGATAATTTCAGTCCTATTTGACTACAGCCTTAGATACCAGACTTTGTGGTATCTCCTAAGTTAAAAAATAAAAGGCTCTTGGCTCCATACACAGTCATTTAACCCAGCCTTTAGCAGAGAATAAACAGGAAGGGATACATCCTGACCTGATCTATGGTTTTATAAGCTTGACGTCCAACAGGAAAACCAAGTGAAATTACATGGTCAGTGATACATAAGTGGCCTTGGTAGTTTTTGAATCAGTTGACCTCTGGATAAGGACTCAGTTTATGTAAGACTCAGGGTGAAGAAAGCAAGATACAGTGATAAAGAAATAATGTCACCACTAGCATCTTGACCAGCTTTGGTTCTCAAGGTTTGCATTTGATTTATTCAGCACAAGGCTGTAGTGCTAATATCGCTTTAAAATACATGGAAAGCATCAACAAGGAAAAAACAGCCTTCACTTTATAAGACACCATTTTGATCTCAAGGACAGCTAAGTAGAGGAGATTTAAGTTCAAAGAAACAGTGAGATGTTTTGCATTGCTTAACTGACCTTTAGTGATTCCGACTGCAGAAAATGTGCCTCCAGTTTGACTCACTTTTTTCCCCTCAGATACACTCTGTTTGTCATTAAGGGCTGTCACTAAATCAGCTCTTGAGAAAGCATGCTGCTTTTTCCCCCAGTTATAGTGAGGAGCATAATTACAGGATAATCTGTGATAAATTTATGCCAATATGTTCAGCTGAAGTCACTTGCCAGAGAACAAATTAACCGAAATTAAAAGCTAAAAAAGCTAAACCTTCACCTGTAATATATTCTTGAACTATGCATTTGAATTGGATACTTTTTTCTCTGTACAGGAAAGACCTTTTATTTCCCCAAATGCACAGCTGTTTCTTCCTCTAGGCTTGCAGTCTGTTGAAAATAATGGTACTGCTAATCTCTCTAGCTATGAAGAGTTTATGAAGGAAGCATATGGTTAATATACTCAGATTTGTTATTCAAAATGCTGGGTGTATTTGTACTGCTATGGTCAAAATTTCCTCATTCTTATCCACTCAAATTTGGCACTGGAGGAGGGCTTATTAACAAAATATTTGTTGAAAATATAACGCTTACAATTCTGAAAGGGAAGAAAGTTACCAGAACAGGTCCAGTTTCAAATTTTGAACAATTTAATTTTCATTGGAAAAATTATTTGTGTTCCTTTCTCCTTATTAATATTTAATAATTAAAGTCTTCAAGCCAATTGGGCTGAGGAAAATATATCTGTAGCTCTTGCGACTGGACAACTCCCTCATTTGGGATGAGTGTTGATCATACATTTGGCCATCAAAACCTCAGAGTCTTGCTTGCTTTCTGCTTTCACAAATGTTGAATTATGTTTTTAGTGGAGAATTAAAGAAAAGTGTTACATCCTGCCCTGTGTGGGGGTTTAATGAGCCCGGCTTCACCTTTCCAGAAGTTGTGCCCGCTTTCCTTGAGATGATTTATGTCCACTGTACCCACTTAGCTGCTCAGCTGGTATGCATGAGCTGTGGATTTTTAAACAGTGAAGTGACAAAAGTGTGGCGAGTGCCATGCATGGGAAAATGCTGACACAGGGCCCATGAATTTGCATGGTTACCATGCATTAGATTCAGTGCTGAAACCTCTAGTGCCTTAGTACTTAGAGGTCACCATGCCCCCAAACCTGGACCAAGCAAAACTTTAGGTATCTAAGACGAGATATAGGAAGATTGAAGGTCTTTATATTCAAAACTTCTATTTCAAAGCCTATTCTCTGATTACAACTCTCTGGAGGCACATAAACTTTGTAATGGGACTGTAATCCTTAAAGCTCTTCCTTTTTAGCATGCGTGGAAGCATCATGTTCCTGGTTACGCTCAGCAGCTTTGTTCCTCTCAACCCCTACTTTTAGTCATTTCTCTGCTACCTCTGCCTGTGGTAGTAGCCCTGGTCAAGTAGGACCACTAAAAGTATGGTGTAACTGATTTCCTTAATACTAAAGACAAAGAAATACCCAATAGACCTTTAGATTTTCAATTAATGATTTTGTCCAGAATGTGAAGTCTATATTTCCATTTCCACTCCTGATGGAAAACACCAGCTCAAGATTTATTCATAGCACTCTTAACATTAATGACCTCCTAAATCTCTTCAGTAATCTCACGATCACATGACTTTCCTGAGAGGTAAGGGTATGGCATTTTCCAGTAAAGAGTAAGATTTCCATGTGAGCATTCCTGTTACATCCCTTGCTTCTTAAATAAAAAGATAAAAAACCGCAAGGAGAAACAGAAATGTGTAGTAGTCACCCAAAAGGGAGAACATGGTTCTAACTACAATTTTCTAAGCTGCTTTCAACATATCATATGTTATGTACATCCTCCTTCCAAAATCCTTCCAATCCTCCATCCAAGTTCTTCCAATTACTACAATTCTCTAATTTAATTTGATGTGCCTGTTGTAATTTATTGCATTTTCTCTCTTTCATATTCATAATAGAAACCTGGTTTTAATAGTCATATAGGATATTCTGACTCTATTTATAAAATATTTAGAGACTGCTGACAAATAAGTTTCAGACTAGCCTTTTTCTTAAATGGGAGTCTCTGCCTGCAATGTGGAGAGATATAATCAAAACCGGGGGGCGGGGAGGGGATGGGGAGGAAATAAAAATATATCTAATATGATCTGAAACCTCAGCAGTTTTTAAAGGGTTTTTTTTTGGTTTTTTGTTGTTGTTGTGTTGTTGTTGTTGTTGTTGTTGTTTTTATTTTGCTGCCCAGTATCTGTTTGTTGCTTGGTTAATCAAGTGAATATATTTCCTTATGACATATTTGATCTTAAATTTCATGAGGTAGATATCAGGAGTGAAATTAGCTTCCTAGAAGGGAATAATGGAGAAATGATGAGAAAAATAAATTTTATGTTGAAAAAAATTTTAAAAATTCCCACAGTGAGGTTAAGTAGTTCAGCTATTTAATTAATTGGTTTTTTTCAGAGGATGCATCTAAAATATGCTTCTTGTTCCAAAGTAAATGAATCTGGAGGTTGTTTCACTAAATTCTGTCCCAAGTCTCCTGAAATGGAAGGAAAAGCTCCCACTCGAGTACCATGGAATTTTTATCAGGTCTAGGGTTTAGTGGGACTTTTCTTAGTGTTAGAAAATTATTGCATCATTTGGTAGGAGAAGTAAACTCCTCTTCAGAGAAACCAAGTCTACAGTATCTGCTGGTAAGTTGGAGGTCAAACTTGGGTTACAACAGTAGAGCAGCAGGAACAATGCTTCTCTCAGCCAGTTTTGTTAGATACTTAATGGTCTCTGAACATCTCCTCTCACAAATATATGGTAAGCAGTTTCTCATAATGATAGAAAAGCAAAAAATATGTTCTGTAATATTCCTACAAAATTTGAGAGGGCTGAAAGTTTCTAGAGTCAGCTCCTCTGTGTCTACCTGCCTAAATACCTCATTAGCAGTGGCACAGAAGAGCAAGTTATTGAAGAGTCACGAGTTACAGCATTTTTAAATGCTGCCATAATAAAATTAATAAAATGGGAAGGCTAAAATGTGTAGTTTAAATCTTCCTGTTTCAATATCTGCTTCTTTATTTTTTATTGCTGTGATGAACTTCAGCGATGCAGTGAAAATTTATAATCCTTTATATTAAAAGGAACTCAAACTACTACCTTCAGTGTCTGCTGTACCCAGAGGACTATAGGATAAACCAGTGAAGTTTCAGATGACACTCCAAACTGAGCACAGAGAAGAGAGCAGCATACTACATGACTGAAGAAACATCACATGGTATAGCAGAGAAAAGGAAAGACTAACTAGAAAAGATTCTGATCCTGTCCTCCTCCTCCCCATAGAAACCCCATGACTACATGTGCAGGGGAAAGTTTGACTAGAAGAGGATTCTAATACAAGTTACTCAGATATATCTGACAGAGACAGCACGTTGTATACTCACTTTTTGTTTATTGACATGTTTCATATAATGATGTTGTATTTCATAAGAAATAGAAGTTGCATCATACCATGAGCACATTTGTGAAACAGGGACCAAATTTTCAAACCTGGAGCCACATAAAAATATCTTTGTCCCCAGAGATAGAGACAGGGTGTCCCGGAAAACAACATGTTCCCTGGTTCCAGGTCAAGGCACTCACACCAACCTTGGCTTTCTGAATTTTTTCCGACTTTTCTCTAAAAAAAGATTCTCTTATTTTAATGCCATGCCTAAGCAGAAAATAGAAAAGATATTTCATAGGTTTTGATTTTGAAAAGAATGCACAATTTGTCTATTCCACCAGAAATGTTTTCTTAAACTGAATGACTTTAAGTAGAATAAAATTTAGACACAAAATGCTATATCTGTGAAGTCCTCAGAGCTCTAATATATATACTTTTAGGGTTCTTTACTCTCATCCTCACAAAGACAAAACATCTTGATTAAAGCAGGATCAAGCTTAGTTGCCTTGTTAAGGATTAATTGGTTCACAATGTGTTTAAAGAGAAACTGCTGCTGCATACAAGCTGTTTAATATTAATCTTAAGAAAACCAACATTTCTAGATTATCAAAGCAAAGAGGTGATTTGACCATCATGTGTTACAGTTTCTTGTACATGGGAGAGGCTTGTCATTCAGGACATTCTAAGTCTTGCTGAAAAAGTCATAAAAAATTCAAGGGCAAAAAGCCAAGTTGGACAAACTTAACCTTTAAATAAAAGGAAAATTTCTGACAGGTCTTTGAGGAGCAATTAGACATGAGGAACAGTTTATAGACAGAGATAATGAACTCATTGTAAGTTGAAGCCTTTAAAACAGAGATGTCAAATGTCATCTCTGAAAAATGTACTTAAACATAGGGTGTATTTCTGCAGCTTCTGGAAGATATTATCTGTCTGTGTATCACTTGCATGGGAGCTAAGGGAAGAAAGTGGGTGGGGAAGAGTTGGTCATGATGTTTTCTTTTGACCACAGGGTCTGCAAGACACTGAATAGCCCAGATGCCCCTGTCTGGGCTTTAGGGAACAGAATTGTCAACATGGCCTTCAGTGTCCTCAGGGCCCCTGAAGCAGGACAATAACACAATGTCTGTGATACAGTCCAAACACCAACCCTGTCCTCATTCTTAAGTCCATGCTCCTTAAAATCTGTCTCACTGTTCCCCTAAATTTTGTTTTCTTTGCTGGAAAACAACCCACTTTCAATAGAACAACACGAGCCAATATCCACTAACAAAAACAGAGCAAGGAAAAAAGTTTTATTTCAGCTCCACTTAATTATATCTGGTGGAACTGCTGATTTCTGAGGCCAAACTAATGCCATAGAATTCTGCAAGGTACTGACTGGTCTGGTTCAACACACTTAATATTAAGTATCTGTGTATTTTAGCCAATGTAAGTGAGACTAATTATTGGTTTATTATTGCAAGCAGCACTCAGCACAGCAAAGAAAGAAAACCTCTAAGTGAAATTGAATTCTTACTGTAGTCTAGAGCTCCTTAACATACTTGCCAAATCTCTTTTCTTCAAAACCTCAAGTAATGCTCATCAAATAAATAATTGAGAATTCACAGTAAATGAACCTTTCATTCACTAGAGGCTGAAAACAACTTCTAAAACAGAAAATATATTTTACTTAGGAAATTTGCCCTGGTCAAACTTTGAAAATAACAAGGCCTGTGTATAAAGGGGAATATAAAACATTACCAAGACCACTGGGGTTATGCAGACATTTACTTTCCAACTCAGTAATTCATTTTCCCAGACTATTACTAGAACCAGGAGTCCTCTTTTCTGAAGAGTGTGAGAAGTATGCCACACATCTCAACACTGGTTAATGTTTGCTTTTGTACTTCTCTTAACTGAAATAAAGTGTTCTTTCAGCAATGTTTTTATTGGAATGAGGCTGTATCTTGCCAACAGGAAGGTCTGAAAGCAAAGTCTGTTATATGCTTGTCAGGAAACTGAAGATTAGTACTCCTTGAATTTGTTGTCACCTGACATAAACATATTTTGTGGCCTTTAATTGATCTCCTAGACTCATTATTAATTTTTTAGATAACACAATTTGGCTTACTTTGTGGCAAGATTAACAGCTAAGTTTATTTAATGTTAAATGATGGCAATACTGTCATTTGCATAATAAATATATAAACATTCACAGAATGATTTTCCAGCACTTTTTTCATTACTATAAAATGCATTTATTTTACTGGATCCAGTATAAATTCCCAAATGACATAAGAATATGTTTCTTCTGAAAACTCCAAAATACAACACCAGATACTATATCCTGTACTTTAAATTTCCTAATCATAACAAAAATGCTTGTATTTCCCAAAGAGTGTTGTGAATTATGTGTCTCTTCTCTATTCCATATTTTTTTTGTGAGGGTGGACGTGTGAACTCTTGCAACAGGGTTTATGAAAGTTGCAGTAAGCAATCAGGATTATATTTTTCAAAATTTTATGTCAAATCTTCTACCTATATCAAGGCTGGACAGATCAAGGGAGAAGTATGTAAAGACTGCTTCAGAATATATTTCCTATCATGAAATGCAGATCACCTTTGGTAACTTCTCCGTTGAAAAAAAACCCTCTGCAGCACTGACAGAACTGTGTTTGTTACGAAAAAAAAAAGTCATGTGAATCAGTTATTATCCTATTTCTACCGCTCTAACAGCAAATGTTACAACTTTGGCTCTAGCTCTTTCTCGTTCTACAGTTCCAAGGGAGTGTTCTCCTATTAACTGATATCTATATTTTAATGACTTAGTGAGGCAGCCTTTTGTTTATAAATTTGGGTTTTCGCACTGCAGTCCAGTGCTCTATCTTGGAGGAGCTAAATCATAAATTTTCATCGTGAGACCAGTCACTCACTTTATCTTTCAGAGTAAACTTGTTCATAGAAAGACAGGCAGCAAAATTAAGCCTCTTCTTATTTTTTAAACTATTTTCTTAGGACCAGTTTCTTGGAATTAGATGGCACTTGCCTGTACAGCAGCTGATGTTCCAGTCCTTTCTATGAGGACTGTTAAGAAAACCGTGCCTTTCTCTCCATCTCACACCATCCCAGTGAGAGCAGGGGAGAGATGGAAGTTACACCCAGCGCTGGGCACTACCTCTCCTGGAGGTAGGCCCATGCTGCAAGATGGATCAGGTAACAGGCTGTAAACTGTTGTACTGAAAGTTTTGCTTGTGAATGGAAGCAAGATCCTCCTGGAGCAGGAGCCACAGGTGCTGTGATAGCCAAACAGTGTAAAGGAATGGCTCTTTTGACCTCCCCATGGAGGGGACGTTGTCATACCCCAATGCTGCTTTATCCTGTATGGCAGATGCAGCCTGCCAATGCATTTTTAGGAGAGCAGTGAGAAGTCACATTTTGCACATACAGCTGTTTCTTCTGTGGTTACAACGTTTGTTTTGAAAATTTCACAGCTGTTTCCAGTATGTGCCTGTCTGACACCAGCTACTCCTAAGAAAACTCCTTTCTTCTTTCACAAGTTCAGTGCAGAAGGCAAGTACTGATATCACAAATTTTCCAACTGTTCTGCCAGCACAGCTCCACGGTGCTTCTATCCAGTATGCAGTGACATCCTGAGCCACTTGCTCACAGAGGGAGGAAAAGGACGGAAACATGAAATTGGAGCTTCTTGTACTAAGACATTTATTGCAAGAAACTGGAGAGGGTCTGGTGCATTAATAAAAATATTTGAAATAATCAAAGAATCATAATCTCATATTCTGGGAGTTCCTGGCAAAGCAACTCCATATTGAACCAAAACTAGCCATGGCAAAAGTTTCAGGTCTGGCTTATGTTAACCCTATATATATGTCCAAGGAAAGGGAGAGAGACTGAAATCATCTCCTCACATGCAATTTTGCCTAGTATGTGAATTTATTAAATTAGAATAGAGCTTTCTTAAAAAAAAAATAAAATCAGAGTTAGAAATATGTGTTTATGTGTGCATCTGCTTGTGATACTTCTGACACACCACAAGAAGCCAGGAAAAATACAACACAGAGGTTTCCACTGTTGCCTTGTGGCTTCTTAATAGGTTTAAGGACTGAGGAGAACTATTCCCAAAACTAATAGTCATTTGTAACATGACCTTCATGCCTCAGTGTTGCAATATGTAATAGCGCAGTAATGATTCCAAGCACTCCAGTGAAACCATGTATATAAACTGAAATCACAACTTGTGTGTTTACACTCAAGGTTGTTTTCTTCATTTGTGCTACTTTTGTTTGTTGTTATAAATATCCCTTAGTATAGTCCTGTCCCTTCCTGACCTTTTCTTAATGGCCTTTCGAGAAGGCATCTTTCTTACCAAAGCACTGGCTATTTACAATACATCTGCAGGGCATGGAGTCCTGGATGACAAAGTAAAAGTTAGCCCAAACTGTGTAATAGCATACATCCTAGGCAGAAATCTGCACCCAGCGCACCAATCTATGGTGCTTTCCTCTATAGATGTATCTGGGCTTTAAAAACATTAACTGAATATTTGTATCATTGTCATGGTGAAATAACTGCCTTTTCCAGGCATCTGGCATGTCAACAAGATAACTCAAGGAAGGATATAGTTGAAAGTATCTGGAGATCCACAGCTTTGAAGAGATAGTGGCAGAGTCGGAGAAACTAGTTTGGAGGATCCACCTCCCTCTCTCTCTCCACCCTCTTGGGGTGTTTCCCAGGAGGGCTGCTTCCCAGAAGGGCTGCTCTGGAGAAAAGAGGAATGTCTGTTTGGTAACAAGACGAAATTACCTTCACCACTGTTTACAGAAAACAGGCTGGCTACTATAAGCAGACTGAACCAGCACAAAATCTGCTCAAAACACTTAGCTGCAGCATTCAACTTGGTAATGATTCAGGCCTCCAGTGAAAACAGAGTGCAGAGATCAAACAGTAAAACAACATTAGCTAAAATTTATGTGTGTTAAGGTCACGGCTGGAAGAATATAACATTTTTTCATACATCTCAGGGAACTATAGAATTACAGTATGCTCTCTGTAGAACACTCACTTTTTATATTCAAATTAATCTGTGACCATGAATAATTATGAATTATACTTAGTTAATGCTGATTCTGTGCTCTCCAGAGGCTTTTTCTTTTACTTCCATGCAGGGTTGCCTTAGAAATTGGACAAAAGATGTAGGCAGGAGCAAAAGACCTCAGCCAACTTTCAGATTTGTTCAGAACAGTACAATGAGTGTGGTCCTAGAATGGAAGAAATTGCCACTGCTCAGTTGGAGTCAGTTCTTTCATTCATTGTCAGAACAAGGTTTTCTAGCAGGGTTTCTACACCCAGAGCAACTCAACAAATACGAGAAAGTCTGTATTCAACCACACCACAGTCCATCTAGCTCAGTACTCTAGATAGTAAATCGTTTGGAAAGGTTATAGGAAAGGGACCAGAAGCCACTGATGCTTCACAACATTATTCTGTCAAATGCCAGCCTTTTACACCATTAGGAGAGCTGCTTTGTATTGGGCTGGTGAGCAAGCTTAACCGTGAGTGTTGTGTCCATGATGCTTAACTGCAAGCATGCCCCGAGGTATGGTTTTGGCTGAGGTTAACTCTATCTTTGTGACAGTGCACAGGAACTGTGCAAAGGAATTATATTGTGCCACGGACTGTTTCCACTGGCAAAATGAAAAGGCCTGCATCAGGTCTGACTCCAGCATTCTGCAGCTTTCCTCTGTCTTTTGTCCAGCATACATGGCTGCCCTCATACTGCACTGCAGGGAATTCATTAAACCCCCTCAGTTTCATGCAATAAAACCATCCCTAGAAGGACTGTAACTCTACTTGCACGTTTTTCATTTACAGCCACCCTCCAACACAAAACTTATTAAAATATTTTGGAAATACAGAAAATACTGAAAAATTTGAGACCAAGTACTGTGCAGCTTGAGCAGAGCTCTCTGGAGCTGACTGACCTCAATACTCTGGCCCTGGTTATTTCAGCAGAAGAGGAATATATTTTCATTTAAAAGTTCTCAGTATTTAATCTTCAGTGATTTTTTCCACTCAGTTTTTGAATCCATTTAAGTTTTCACCACCTGTGACCACACTGGAGCAGGGACTTCAGAATTTTATCTGTGGAGAACTACTTCACCTCCCTTTGTTCAATACATGCACTTTTGGGTTCTGTGTCTGCTCAGGTACCTTTTTCAACCTTGGAAAGAAAAAGTAAAAAGAAATCCATAGAGATGTGACACCTTCAGTGACTTCTTTACTAGGCAGTATGATAAGGAGGACTGGAGAATCCAGAACACCCATCTGCAGAGCTCTCTGGGCTCTGATTGTCTGCTGCCTCTTGTGCACTTGCACACTCATACTGCTGAGGATACCACTGGTCAAGATCCTGAGGGCAGTACTCTAATTATTGTCCAGTTCTGCCATGGTTCTGACATGGTTAAGGGATTTTTTTACAGATCATTAATAAAGGCTTTGCAAGCTGGCTTTAGAGAGTTAAAGAGCTATTAAGTATTCAATTAGTGGGAATCAGCACTTGCTTTTGGCTAAAAAGCTGTTGTGTAAATAAGCCTTATCTTTGGAAGTGTATGCTATTACATACACCTGTTTCTATTCTATTGCCTATTAATATACATATATATATACACACATACATGTACATATACATATATATATATACATATGTACATATATCCACAAACTTTTGCTTTTGCTGAGAAAGTTGAAGGATTATTCATCAGAGAATGGAGAAACAATTTTTTGCTGTGAGGGTGAGCAAGCATGGAAACATGTTGCCCAGAGATGTTGTAGAATCTCAGTCCTTGGACATATTCAAAAGCTGTTTGCACTTGATCCTAAGCAAAGTGTTCTAGGTGACCCTGCTTGAGCAGGTGGACTGGGCAAGGCGGCTTCTAAAGGTCTATCATTATGTGATTCTCTTAAAAGGCTGAAGAAACTTCCATGAAAATTAAAAAAAAATAACAAAGGAATAATTGTAAACCCTACTGAGTCCCTCAGATTTGGGAGAAAACAAGTGGTAATTACAATGAATGAACAACACCTTCGTCTCTTAAAATGGTCTAGGTAACTCTCAGTGAAGGGGAGCTGGTTGAGTGGTGCAGAAGTGGTTTAGGCAGTGAAGTAGTCTGCCAAACTCAAAGTGAAACTTCAGCCTAGCCCTATCAGTTGCAGTTACAGAGAGCACAACGCAAAGCAGCAGCTGATTCTGCTGGACAAGCAGACATTAGAAGGGTTTACTGCAGGGCTGTCATTGCTATGAAATAGTCTCACTCATACAGGAGCATGGTTGACAAGAAAGATATGCCAAAAAACACAGAATAAACAAGCAAACAAAAAACTCCAACCAAACTCAAAAACCCCCCAAAAAAGTAAAGCAATTTTATGCTTCAGTCTACTCTCCCCTCAAAAACCAGGTTAAGATGCTTGTTTTCAGTTACGTGCATGCTGTATGGTGTCTCTCTCTTCACCTAACTAAGGATCTGATTTACAGTTTTGTTCATGTTGATCACTGTGCCTCCCAAATGTTTACATTCTGAGATAAAGTCATAACTGAACATAAACCTCTGTTTTTCCTGTGCATGATAACCTATATACACAAAATTGTGTAAATTCATTGAGCACCAGCTCTTCCACTCAATAATGTTGTAGAGAGAGCACAAATGATGGGGGCTGTCCTGCCGACAGCGCACACATTACTCCAGAATGCACATCCCGCAGTCTGGGGTGTTACTCCTGTTAATGTCTGTGACACTGTGGCCAGGATCTTGTTCAGAGGTTTGCCTTCTCAATCCTTACAAACTCTCAATTATAAGATATATGAAAACATTATGATATTAATGAAATCAGAACTATGATGCCCTTGGTAAAATTTGTAATTAATTTTGATAGCCTAAATAAACAACTGTAAATATGGTTGCTATAGCAAACTGAAGTCATGTCAAACAGTTGGATGTGTTATTTGGCATGCAGTGTGAGTACAGATTTCTATTGCTATGGAAACATAACTGTCATTTTACACCGATGACAAAGAGTTGAGTTATGGGTGGATTGGGGTTTTTTTTCCCCTCCTTTCAGCATCTAGCATCCATTTAATTACCTTCAATAAACGTATGCAAATCTTAGTCTCAAGGGGTTGAAGAATTTCTTACCCAATTCTGTACTTATATTCCAGCAGTGTTGGATGTTCCATACATTCTTTCCACATTCTCTGTGTTTTGAAATTTTAACACATATTTGAACTCTATACATTAATGCATTGGGCAAGACAGACCCACAGAAATGCTCAATGAGATATATTGGAAAAACAGTACGTGTTGCAGTTCTATTTTCAGGACACTTGTCATCACAACAGTTTTCACATCCAGTCTGTCCCAGTTTCCTCTTCATCAGAATGGAGCAAGTTCATATGATTTGGCTTGGGCACTTTCAGTTTCATTTGGCTTGTCCGCCTCCCCTGGAAATCATTCATGTCATTGTTTTACTAGATCCACGTTTCACGTGTGCTTCAGATCCAGGACTTCTCTCCTTCTTTGTGCTCCCTGAATAGTTTCAGTCTCTTCCTAGCTTTTCCATTGATCTCTCCTACAGCTTCGAGACAATTGACACTTGCCACTCCCTGTACAGTCTGCATCTTTCTCCCACACCTGCCTCTTGTGTTTTCTTCCTGTAAGTCTGGGGCTTTCCATCTCCTTCTCATTGTCTTCACAAAACAAGGAGGTCAAAGGAAACTCTAGCAATACAGTGTCCCTGTTTCTGATCTGGTTCCTGCATCAGTAGTGTCTACCACCCATAGCGTCCTACAGTTACAATCTGGGGAATTGTCTCAGACATTTCTGAACGGGCCATATGCAGGTCTAGGACATCTTCACCACAACACAAGACACATTCTTAGTATAAATGCAACAGAATTGCCAGATTTAAAATAGAAATCATTAGATGTTTCCAAAATTTTCGGAATTTTCTAACATGGGGAAATCTATCTTTTCCCCTATTTTTTCTCAGAGACTGAATATTTTTGGGTGTGTTTCCCATGCTCTAGACTGAGTCAGATCTTTAGGATTGAAAAAAATTTCAGATCAGGTGAACTTAATTTAATAAAGCTACAACTTTTAAAGTGAAGCATTCTGTTTACGTAATCCTAAACGTAGCTGAAACATCAGCTACAGATCACGCTTATAAAATGGAAATGTCTTAGAAGAAGTTAGTTGTTTAATGCTTTATGCAGCCCTAATGTCTGTCATTACAGTTCAGTCTCTAATGTTGGTTATGTAGGGATAAGCTGTAGCAACGTGGGTCACATGCCAGTGCTGCTCCTATGTCTTTTGCATGGACTAGGATTACAAAAGACCAATGCACTAAGAGCCCACTTCTGGCTGCAGTGTCTTGGACAGAGCTGTCAGCAGGCTGACCACAGTGTGTTTCCATTAGTGACTGCCTGCTTGCCTGAATTCTCACTTAATCACACAGTTAATAATAGTGGCATCAATGTCTTTTATTCAGTGTAATATTTTATTTAATATAGAAAGATATATTTCTCAAAGACATAAAGAGAGACTTTTCTTGTCAGTGGAGATGGATCTCACACAGCATAATTTCTGTCATTGGTGGATGTCTTCATTGTTTTGGGTTTGTTGGTTTGGTTTGGGTATTTTTTCCAATTTGAAAGCATTTTGCCATGTGAACTGTTAGTAAGGAACGAACTGGTAGATGAAGAGAGGATCAGAAAACAATTGGAACTTGGCCGAAGAAAACAAATTCCATCCTGGCTGTGCAAAACAGAAATAATCTCTATAAAGCCAGTTTACACTTTGGTACATTTCAGAAAGAAGTAGATTTCCTTTTTAGAATCTAATTATTTTTCTGACAATTTTGAATAGTGAAGAAACACATGATTCTGATTGCTTGCTTTTTTGCTTGGTAACATCAAATATTAATGAGAAGAAACGTTATCTTCTTTGGATCACTTGCAACAGTGGTACCATATCGTTCATCTTTATCTTGGTATTGTTAACTGTATATTGCAGAGACATCTTCAGTAGTTCAGTTAAGATCATCACAGATTACCATTACAGCCATAAAGATTTCTAAACCCATTTCTGTTTGGAGCATGCGAAAGATACAATTCTATTCACAATGGATATGTGAAAAACAGCACAAGGACTAAACTAGTTATAGGAATGACACAAAAAGCTAAACTAAAAGCATTAATTTAATAAACTTTTCCTCATTTTTTTAATGAAATCAAGACACAATTATGAACTCATTAAAAGAAATGTCTTCTAATTTAAGGGGTGGTGTTACTCACATAGGTTTTTAAAAGTGTTTTTACATCTTCCAGTATTTATTCTACATGTATATAGTCACCCCTCTACTATTAACTCTGCTTATTTGCATGTTATCTTACTCCATTGCTTACTTATATTTCCTAAGCATGACAATAAGCTTTAAAAAAAAGAAAGGCAATATTTCAAATGTAGTACAATCCTACAGCTTCTCCAAGCAAATAATTCACTTTAAAGCTATATGAAAACTGACACATTTCCAGTGAGAAGAACACATTTTCTGTGTTCTGCATTGAGGCATTATTCGCAAGCAGATTCAGTGACTGCTTTAATCACCCTATTCTTCAAACTGTTCCATATGAACAATGCACACATCGGAGAGATCACTCCACAGACATTTTCTCCAGAAATCCTGCTTGGTTAAGCCTTTCTTATTACTTTTTCTTCCTGAATCACTTTTTTCCACTATCAGGATGCTATTGACTCCATTAGTCAGGATGACAAGTCTAATCATGGAACCCCTTCAATCAATGAAATCATTATTTTCAAAAAATGAAATTCAAAAGAAAAATGTTCTCTGGATGGCTTTGTTTAATTCGTATTCTTTCACGGAGTGAGTTGGACGAAGGTGAAAGGGGAGGAACAGAAACCTCATAAAATAGTTCTGCCAGAGGAGAAGCTGTAAGGTTGAATCACAGCCACAGTGAGACTCTGCCAATCCCCAGGCAACGCTCCTCTTTTGTGCCCACCCTGTACATTGCAGTGGTGTGTAGATAGGCCCCAGCTAGCTCCACATAAAATTCTTAGCAGGATAAATTTTTTTCAAGCTGCTTCAGGTAGGCTGCTACGGCCTTCCCACCTATTTCAGCTGGAACCTTCTGATGTAACTGTAATCTGTGCACTGGAGCACTATGTGGCAGCCTATAGCCTGGCTAAAGTGCAATCATGCCAGTTAAGATATGACCCTCATGATTATGTCATTGTAAGTAATGCTTGCGGTTGACCTAGGGTGCAAAAAATTCTCACGCTGAAATTCTAAGTGATGTCACCATCAGACTTTTCTCTATCCTCTGAGTTGCAATAGTTTTATCCTTTGCAGCTACTAATTGCGTGTTCTGTTATTATTATTTGTATTATATAATTTTTAATGTATGAAGTTTCCACGGGAAATGACCTATCAACCCTATATAAATAGATAATACAATTACAATACAAACGCTTTCAGTGTACATAATACCCCCTCACAAACACTTTTTACTTGAGTAGCTCTTTTGAAAGCAGCATTAATCATTGTAAGGATGCCTCAGGTTTTTTCTGGGTGTCAAATTCAAAGCTGAAAATCATTGCATTAAAGAATGGAACTACTGTTTTCATTCAGCTGGTAATAAATATTGCTGAAACATGCATTTGGGTCATTCAGAACTTCAATCCTTCAAAGACAGTTTTCTCACTATATGTTCATATCTGATCCAGTGGAAAAAGTGCCTAATGACCATTTAAAAACCTTCAGAGTAGATTCATTCAAAACATTCAGTTTTGAAGGCTCCAGCAAGATAAAAGTAGGTGAAATGAAAAGGATAATAAATCCATTGTAGGTTTAAAAATGGATTTGAGAGCAGTTCAGGATGTTGAGTTAGAAAACAGGATTTCATTACAGAATGATACTTGTAGATTAAAGTTCCAACATCACAGGCTTATCTGATATGGAGAGGCTTGACAGGTGGTTTTGGTGATATCCACAGACTGCTCCTCTGTATAGCAGAGAAGCTGAGGTACAATTACAGCTTTACTATAAATGGAGATTGTAACAATTTAAGCAAGTGGGAAGTTTCCTGGTCATTTAATGAACCAGGTCTGCATTCTACACACCTGCTTTCACCTAAGGTCAAAACCCTCATGCATGAAATGCACTTCAAAGAATATCTAATCCTGTGTCACTGATGTGACACTGAGAAACCTTCCTCAAAAAGAATATATAAATACAGTTGCAGCTAAGGAGCTCACTGCAAGCAATTAGGTGGCACAAGACAAACGAAAATCTAAAGCACCTTTTCATTGCCAGAAGTTACTGAGTAGTACAATAGTCTATTCAAATACTTTTTAAAATGACATGTTTTAAGAATCCAAGGACTCAATGTCGTTTGACTAAACATTTTCATGAACAGGTTATGAAACTGTCTTTTTAGGTCAACATCAAAATGATTTAGTCAATGTTCTTACATAACCCAAAAAATTTTATTGTTGCCAGGGTGAGTCCTATAGCTAAAAATCTAGTAACAAACTTGCCTGACTTATGCTCCCAGATTGTCAGGTAGAAATATCAGGCTTAGCTGTGAGAAATCTCAGAGTCAGATTTACTAGGCTGCTGCAAAGTACTACACTAGAAAACTTAGCCCAGCTAGCAAACTGCAGAGGAATATATTCTACCTAGAATAACCTAAGACTGGGCTGGCATCCAAAAAGGATGAGCATAATGCAAGTTTAGAGTGAGAGAGTTCCTGCAGTAAGTCATCATTCTAGTATCATTGTGCAGATGAATACAGACATGGCTGCTGTGAATCTTAATAGGTGCTATTAATTACTATGTTCACTTACTAGTATTTTAATGGTAAAAGTTCACTCTGCAAATGCAAGAAGGCAACTGCAGTGTTTTGTCATCTCTCCTGTACTTTGTGTATGATTTTCCTCAGACTGTAAATTTTGCAGGCCAAGAACTCTCTTTTTGTAAGTGAAAATATACTGATAGCTACCAAAACTCAAGGTATGAAAAATAACAATGTTCAACTCTTCAGGAAAGGTTATCTTCATGCTGTTTTCTATGGGTTCTGGCTTCTGTTACACATAGCTGGATGATAACTGCTTATTGTAGAGGGAAATAAACACTATTCTCAGACATTTAGTGTCACAAAAATTTTCTTTTTCACTGTACACAAAAATGGATCTAAGTTTTTATAGGAAAACGTACCATGCCATTTTCACCTCTTCATAAATGTAATGGCATTCCAAAGTTTGAAAGTTTCATGCTCCTTCAGACAGTAAGTGTTCAGTCTTTTCGGGCTGTGGCTACCAGTTGTTTTTTTGAACTTCCTTAGGATTCTACAGAAGTAATTTTTGATGGCAACTTTACTTGCTGTAGCCTTCACTGTGTGGTCAGATGCCTTTCAGTTGCAGAGATATGTTGGGCCCACTAAAACAGTTTCTCACTCTAGTGATTGTTACTTGGGATAGTACTGAAGCAACAGAGAAGTACTGAGGTCACAGCAATTAAAACACAAACAGTGCCTCATGTTAAAAATGAATACCTTGCTCCCTTTGCCCAGCCAGAAGCAGAATTACACACTTCAGTTGGAAAATGCTGCTTTGGAAATCAGAATCACAGAGCAATCTAGCTTGGAGGGGACATCTGGGTGGCACTTACTGCAGCCCACTGATCAGAGGAAGGTTAATTGCAAAGTCAACTTGGGTTGTCCAGAGCCTTATCCTGTAAAATCTGTAAGGATGCAGATCCACAGAATCTCCGGACAAATAGTTCCATTGTCATTGTGAAAAATTTATTTTGCTTTACTTTGCTTTGTAGCAGCTTGAAGAAAAGTGGCAAATTCCTCTGTTGTGTGAGAGAAGTATTATATCATGTAAATGAACTGGCAGCAGCGGGATCAAACACATCCTAGAGCATTCCCAGGGACATGAGTGCTGCCAGAGAAAGACCTCATCTCTTTCATTCTGAATTTGGAGGGCATGGGAGAAAGAGGCAGTAGGGAGGTGAGACCATCCATGAGACTTTTGTGACAAGCCAATACACCGTGTTGTGTAGATTTCTAAGAAAATAAAATTGAGCCAAAAGCCATCCTTAACACATTTATAAAACACATTTAACCCTATTCACTTCTGCTCTGGGTCCAGAGATGAAGCCAAGTGAAGGCCCTAAGAATATGTGTTTACTCCATCAGCTGAAGAAGTGCCTACGGTCGAAGCCATGCAATGACCATGTACACACAGAATCTTTTAAAGTGATGGCAAATGTTTAGGCCCCTGATCACCTGACTGGAAAACAGAGGTGAGACTTTTGGCAGGCAAAGAAGAATAGACTGTATTACCAAGGGAACACAAGCTATCCCTTCCTTTGATTTCAATGCAGCTCTTCCATGGGAATGTGACAGTGAGTAATGGCGTCTGCAACTCATCTTTGATGTTGGATCAAGCTTCAATGCATATACTGTTCTAGGGAAGCACAGGAGTCAAGGTGCTGACATTACTTGATTTTCTTTCAGTTGTAAGATACATATTCCCCTAAGGGTATCTTAAAACAGGAAACGAAGGGCGGCTTTCATCCCTGTGATTGTATATCATCCCAAAACCCTGTGCTCAGTGCTGCCCAGAAGCTGTAAGAAAAGTCAAATGAATCAAATTTGCTGTACACATGAAATGGTGCATCTTTTTGAAGATTTGTTTCTGAAGGGCAATCAAGTTCCTACACATGAGGTAAAAACGGTTTAGGGGATTAAGACTCCACAAAATCCCACTGCCTGAAAGCCTTTTAAATTGATGACATGCATGAAGCTACAGGCTTGGTGTTTACAGAGTCAGGGAAGGTCCCTCCAGCACCCTTAACCAGAAGTTATGCCATGATATTTTTACAAACATTCAGCTGAATCCAGACAATTCTCAAGTCCCAAACTCCTATCGCTGAAATGTCCTGCATTTCCTAATTGTTATGTTGTGCTTGCATGTGATGATGTGATAGGATCATTGCTGAGGCTGAACGGCTGTTTTTGGAGATCACTAAAGTTTCACAGCAATTCCAAAATGGGTAAACATGCTCAGTGCCACTTTTCAGCTTGGTACTCTCTTTCATTTGTAAGAGAAAAGCTGTTATTCTGCCAAAAATAAATGTCTTTTGTGCTCCTGCATGTCTCAATTTACCACATCCTGCCTGGAGCAGCTCAAAAATAATATGAGAAATATTTGTGGGTTTAGTATATGGAGACAAAGTAGCAGAAGAATGAACAAATGTACCAAGTACACCTCTACAGGGCTGACATGGAACAGGAAGATTGCAATGGGCTACTATCAATACAGGGAATGGCCTAAATAGTCTAAGAATTTTATCCACTGATAATTGATAGGAATTTTCTTCTTTCTTGAATTTCCATGTACATCTGTTCTCAATTACTGTGTTATCTGAGAGCTGCTAATTCTCTTCGTTTTACAATTTCTGTCAAGTATATTTTGGATTTGGGGTTTAAACAAAACATAACTGAGAGATTCAGATTGTATGAACCTTCTATTTTGAAAACAGGTAAAACACTCTAGTGCCAGCTTTTCATTTATTTGATGTAATATCAAAGTTATTCTGTAATTTACCAAACTTTCTGAGTTATCGTTTATAGGAAAGTCACGTGGCATGGATTCAGTGAAAGAGCAGCCACGTTTCATTGCGATCTCTTCCTCTATTTTGTATGTGAGACAAACCCCTGATTTTTTCAGATTAATCTATTTTTCTTTTTTTTATGGAGGTTCAAAGTTTTGTTTTGCTTTGGTTTGTTTTTTTTGTTTGTTTGTTTTGTTTTGCCTTGTTTTAAACAAACATTATATTGTAGAAACTTTTTCAGGTGCTCAGTGCATATTTCTGACCCTGTGATTTTCAGAAAGGTGTGTTTTCGTTTTGGTAGATAAAAGAAATTGATGTGAGACATGCTGATATACTTTGAAAGACACATTTACTCTATGTAAATGTATTCATTTTCTTTAGTCTATTGTGCCCTAGAATGACTAGGCCATCTGAAATGGTTTCCTTTTTGACATTTTTTACTTTTGTACAGTTTGATATCACTATGCGGGGCTAAATGGTCATTTTAACTTTTATTCAATCTCTGTCTTCACAGATAAGCTTTCTGTGACTCTCATTTGTGGTGTAATAGATTTGGGTTTGTTATTTTGCTCAGGAAGAGATTCTTGCTAAAATATTTAAATGTTCATTTTATTACATCTTTCCTTCCACTTTTTAAATTTTTGGGGGTTTTTGTTTGGAAGGTTCAGTTTGGTTTAGTTTGGTTTGGTTTGGTTTGATTTTTCTCCTTCATTTAAAAATAGTGAGTTTTATTTATTAATTATATATATATTATACACAGATGGCAACTGGCTGGAATTTCCCACTCTAAGTGAAAAAGTGAAATAATCTTTCTTATGCTAACGACAGATATTTAACTATGCTTTGCCATTTTGTTTTCTAGGCTGTTTTCTTTATTTCTGTATTAACAAAATGCAAATGAACTTTGCAATGAGTAAGTTGTCTGTTCCTCCTGTCTGATGGGGGGAAACAATTTAATTCGCATACTTCCTAATTATAATCTTTGCAGTGTTTTACTGTATCACTAGGGTTTTGTAATGGCTCTTTTTTAAGATTGTTATGGACAAGAAATGACATGGTCGTGTGAAGTAAAGATTTTAGGGAGCAACAAGGTAGTGCTCAAAGTGTAAAGTTTTGGACAATTTGGTTGGATAAGGAATTCAGGTGAAGCAAGACCAAAAGGACATTGTTCAGCCATTTGATTTTGAGCCTGTAATTCAGAGATATAACTGGAGTAGCAGAAGGTCTGATGCTGCAGAATCAATAAGGGGTCTGCTCAAGCAGAACTCCCTTCAACGAGATGTATGTCGTGCACCTGAAGGCCAAATCAGTGGTTGCTTGGTAAGAAGACAGTGGAGAGCTACCCCATGCCTATGTATCCTATGCACACACCCATGCCTGTGCATCCTGTGTAGATACCTGTGCCCTAATAGAAAAAGAAAATAACCCACTGTGGCCATATCTCTCTCATTTTATTTGTATGAACATATGTTCACAGCAGTTTCATCCAGTACAGGCTTTTGTGACTCCAGATTTCCAATTACATGTGCTAAAAAATGTGGTGGGTATTTGACAGTGAGAGTTATTAGCTTTTCAGGTATTTGTAAATTAAAGGTCTTGACAAAATCTAGATGTGACCTAAGCCTTCAGTGTCTATCTTCTTTTTTGTTCAGAAATTTTATTTCCAAGTATTTCATAGAACATTGTCAGGACTACTCTAATTTGTGATTACACAAAAGAGTGTGCCAATGTCCTAGTCCTATTATTTATTCTTCAATATCTGCTTAATCTTAATGTGAATAGTACTGGTGACTCTTATGAAATCGTCTTCAATGGGAGAGCTGTGCACATGTACAAGTGATGGCAGAATTCAAGTCTAAAATTACAAATAATCTGTTAATAAAATGAGTTTAACTCTCGCTGCAGTTAGGCCTTGACTGCTGACTAAAGCTTCTAAGCACAATCACTATAAAAGAGAAAGTACTCGACCTCTTTTCATATCCTCCAATTTCTGTCACTCACCTGAAGTGGTAGCTATTCTTGTTCATCATACAAAGCAGAATTACCTTCTTCGTTTCTGCTGGTGGTAGAGGAAACAGGTCATGTCCTGTCAGACCTAAATGCTGTGAACAAAAGTATTTATTTTGGTGTTAGTTGTTATAAAAGCAAACAAACAAACAAAATCAACAAAAAATAAACAAACAAAACCCCCACAAAAACCAAAACAAAAACAAAAACAAAAATAAATCCACAAAAAACTCACAAACCCAAAATGAAACAAAAAAACCCAAATAAGCACACAAACAAACCCAAAAAAGCCCAAACTAACAATAAAATAATATAAAAAATCCAAACCCAACAACAAAACTAAAACTAACCAAACAAGCAAGCAAAAAAAATTCCCAGAGAGAAGGCACCACTTCTCTAGCAGATTAATGCTGCTCCTAGAACTTTATGAAGCTTCACAGCACGTTTACAGCAGCATGATTTAGTAGAATCTGTTATCTGTATATCTGGTATTCTTGAGGGATGCCCTTGTTTGTCCATCTGTGTCTCTCTCATTTCAGTGGCTTTCCCCCCTGTTGCAGCCAGGCTTACAAACTTTTAAAAAGGTGTGTTGGGTGTAACTGCTTGTAGTCAAACCTTCATCTGGCCATAGATATTTCTCTTCAGTCAAGAAATTTCATCTTCATTGAACATACTGAAAGAATCTGTACATCTCAGTGCTTGTTAGATCCCTCTGCTTTTGAACTTCATTAGCTCATAGAAACATCTCAATTTCACATAGTACATTTTGATATTATTGCAAATAGCTTGTAGAAAATATTAACTCCCTTTATAGTTTCACTCCTATATTTATTTTATTCACCATGTCTCCTCTTTTTTCTCTGTTATCCTTTTCACTCATGAAAGAATAGCTCTCAAATATGATTTCTTCTTGTCTTCTTATCATCATGAAAGGCTATAAGAAAATTATTTCATATTGTATGACATTTTAAGAAAGGCCACCTGATTTAAAAGTTATTTGTTTAGAGAGAATGAGCTCTAAGCTAAGAAGTGCACTGTTGCACTGTGTTAGTTTGATCATCTACATTCCAAGACTTATTCTGCCAACCTTTTCTAGAAGAACCAAGTTTTGACCATAAATCAGGTCTCAGAGATACATAGTTTTTATCCACAAGTTGGGAAGTTGACAATGTCAACCTCCCACAATCGCTGGAAAAAAAAAAATGGTAGCCTATAGTCTTTACAAATTAACTAGCTTGTGGATTTTATATTGGTATGAATCTTCTGCTTTAATTGAAGTAGAATTTAGTGAAGAAGATTGGAGGTAAAAAGGGAAGCAGCAGTGCACTCAGACTCCAGCTTCCAAATGGCATTCAACAATAATCATCAAGTTAAAATTTGGCTTTGTCCCTGTTTTAGGGGATTTTTGTGTCAAATATTGAAATTCAAACATGGCATCTGCAAGTTAATGTGTCTATTGGCAAACACCGACACCTCATTCTTCTACCTTGTCTTTCCTTGAGATCACTGTCAGGGTTATGGGAGATGTTACAGCTGAGTGAGGAGGGAAATCAGGACAATAAGCCAGACCACAGGGCTGCTGTTCAACCCTCCTGCTCTTTGCCTACCCCGCATCTTTCTGCCATGCACTCTGTGGTTACAGCCATGTGAGGTTTGGCCTTGGCTGATACATAATCCAACCAGAAATAGGTATTAGTACAAAAGACTGGTAAAACCCAGTTTTGTTTCAGTATTTTTTTTTTCTGAAATTTCAGTTATGGAACAAAAAAAATTTAAATCCTTCAAATACATATTTACTAGGAGAATTACTTCAAAATACTTGTCCCTAGCTAGCACATGCAGAGTTTACAGTCTGTTTCTCCTTCACTTCTTGTTGAAGATGCCTTGGGGAACCATGACCTCTCAAAGCTTCCCGTGAAAACATTTGTAACTGATACATCTCTCCAAAATAAATTTCACTCTAGTGAAGCTCTTTGGTTATAAGTTAAGTTGAAAATGTTCTGACTACTAGCTCCAGTTTTCAGTTCTCTGCAACAGAATATGAATGCTTTTTCTGCACTAGAAGAATGATAAAATCTTTGGCTTTTAAGAACTGCCTTTGTTCTAAAAAATTATGTTTATATGAGGTCATCACAACAGGTATCTTTAAAATTAATCTGTATTCCAGACCTTGGCAATGCAGCTTTACTAGTAATGAAGAATTGGTTAAATAACCTCCTCCCAGCTCCACCTGATCTCACCACCGCTCTGTAATTTTTCCAGATTTTTTTCCCAAAATTTTCTGTTGAAACCTGCCATGCAGAGCTAAGAAAGATGAATAAGCAAGCAATGTCAAACCTTTTTAAATAGTGCTTGAATCCCTCAGTTAGAAGCATTTTTACAGCCACTTTTTTTTTATAGTTATGTAAGATCAGTAATGTTATGTAATTAAGTTATGTAAGCCTGTAATTTCCTTTATTCTCTTAGGTGTCTCAGAGTTTTCTTTTGCCATTTTCTTTATTTCCTCAGAATAGGATCCATAATTTAAGAAGATTAGTAAACAGTCTAATTTATTTGAAGAAGTTTAGTAAACAGGAGTTCCTATATTTATCAGAGAATGTTTCAAATAACCTAGTAATAATGATGTGAGAATTATTCAAGTAACCAGGTAATAATGATGACAGTAAACAGGAAAAAAAGTCTTTTCGTAAATAATTATAAAGGAGGAAAGGAACTTTAAAGGCTACTGATGGCCCTGGAACAGATGAAATAAAAAGAAGTATATAATTTTCTTTCTTCCTCTTAAGGTAAGCTTCCAATAATTTTTCAAGCTTTTACCAGATTGGTACTGAGTGCACTATTGTTAATAACGTGGAGAATGAAAGTAATCACCCTGGACCAGTTGAATGCATTGAGTTCTGGCTTATCCTTGTAATCAGAACTCACTTGGAGAAATGTATTTAATTAAACGTGTGAATGGCATGATGATATGCCGTGGGAAGGGAGCCATGACAACAGTAAAATCAGCACTTACTGCCAAGTTGTAATCAATATAGATGTCCTACCAGGGCTGGGTGGTGAGCAGGCCTTCAAAACTACAGTTAAATCACAGAGGCAGGCACTCCTATTGTTAGTAGTGTGGTAAGCCCATTTCCACACATCTTTATTTTCAGGATTACTGTCTTGGACCAGAACTTCCTGTTGCCTCCAGGGAATGTTTGGAATACTTCAAGGGCTGATGGCCAGATAGCTAGCAAGTAGTTGGATCTGGCTCACTTGCCTTATTCAGCCAGGCTTCCCACTCATCTCAGTTTCAAATCTACACGTACTAAGAAGGGGCTTCTCTGTGTAATTTTATTATCACTATTATAATTGCAATTGTTATTATTATTATTATTGTTATTATTATTGTTTTTATTATTATTATACTTTAAAATTAGCATTTGCTAATACTGACATTTTGCAAGACCATGTGCTTTTCCATGTTTTGTCGTATATTTGTTTTCCAGTTCCATACTACAGCTCCTTGTTTTTGTCACCTTGAATAAGCACTATGTCTGGTGCCTGCCACAGTCTTCATAAGACAATCAGAAGACAAAACCTTTAAAGCAGTGTTCTCTTGGTTGGAGGGTGCTCAGAGACTTTAAAAAAAGCACCCATTCAGAGGTGAAACATCCCTCAAATGTTTTACATGGCTGCCTATTTCATAGCATCTGAACTTCTTCTGGCCGAGTCTGTCACATTCAAAGTCCTGCCGGGGGTCAGATTGTATGTAGCATAAAGACAGGCAGTAGAATTGTTATATATTGTTGATCCATTTTTTTGTTTTGTCTTTTGCTGAAATTTTTGGCATTTGTGAAAGGATAGCAAATGATATGAATGGCATTCTGTTTATGGTGGGAAGTCTTTATCAGGTAGGAAGACTTTATATCATTTCCTAGCTATGGTCAGAATTTCATTCCAATCTCTTCAGGATTGTTTTCTTTGCACTCAGATTCTCCCAAAACAAATCCTGAAGGCACTGGTCTCCACTGATCTGAGACATTTTCCAGGCACTCACAGTTCTGTTTCTGTTCAAATTCCTAAAAACTCTAATCTGGCCAGTGTATCTATTTTCAATACAAAAAAAATAGATATAATTGAGGGGAGTTCTTGTAGTCAATGGACAGAAATGGGTGCCAGGGAAGGTCAGTTTAAAATACTTAAATCCAAAGGCTACAGCTAGACAGTAGGAATATGTCAGTAAGTATTTTTTGCCTAATTTTTTGAGTAATCTGGCTGATCAGAGGTGTTTGGAGGATGTTGCACATTAAAAGCAGTATTTTTCCAAGTAAAACAACATTTTCACTATTTCTAATTGTCAAGGTATACCTTACATTTCTTACAGAAGTCCAGTAATTATTGTGGAAAGCTGTGTGACAAGAGGGAGATCTGGTGTAAATTATGGATGTCAAATCTATTTTTTTATGCAAAAAACAAAGGCAAGGGTGACTGCGTGTGAGTAAAAGGGTCAGGGGGATATCACCCTGTACCCATGCTGAGCCTTCTTCATTCCCACTGTGAAATGAGTTGTGTCTTGGTGAAGTCAGAAGCTGCTGAAGACCCTTTCAGCCCCAAACTGCACAGGTAGGTCCAGTTTGCGGGCAATTTTGGTGATTTGAAGAGAGCACGAGCAAAATTAAAATTCTCTCTGAAGAACTTTATGGGTGTACATAACATCAGAGAGGTGGAAGATGTTGCTGGCTGATGCAGCTGTCCTGGTGGGCTGTAACCCTGTGCTCTGGGGTCAGAGCCAGAGACATGCAGAACATCGTGCTCCCCTTGGTAATCGGTGTGATTCTGGAGAGCAGAAAGTACATTCTCCTGGAAATCTGGTCAATGAGCAAGTGCAAGTACAGTGGAAATTGCTTTAAGATGAAAGAATTAGAATTTTGAACAGAAAATATCTTTGTTAAAAATAAAGCTTTTTTTTCCTTCTAAACAGAGCTCCGAGGCTTTCTGAATAGATTCTCCTTCACAGCAATGTAGTTGTACCTTGTGAGACTATGGTAGAACATAAAAGACAAAAATAAAATTAAACTATCAAAATAAAAAACAACTCTGCAGGAAAGAAAGGAGTTGAAGCCTAGCTCTGATTTTTAAGGCATCCCTGATGGTAAAGATAATTATTTGAATCCTTCCACTGTTTAGAAAAGAGTATGGGAGGACTTATTCCTAGACGCATTCCTATTTGAGGGCAAATAGATTAAACATTACTGCTAAAAGCTTTCCAATGAGCTAACAATAAAGAAACCACTACAAAAGGAATGAAGGGCTATTGACTATGTTGAGGAAGCCACACAGACTTTATGTACTCTTCCAGGGGAGTCTGTTTGCTTAGACATAAATCCTCACAGTTTGCATGCATGACAAACATACCTCATGGACAATGGGGAGATAACAAAATCTGTTTTAGATAGCAGAAGTTAATACAAAGGCATTAACAAGATTGAATTTGCAGTTCCATATATTTAAGCCATAAATTTTATATAGTTCAAGTCATAAAATGAATCTGCGTAGCAGTTAGTTCACATTATAGATACGAGAAAAACAAGGAAACCTATGGAAAAAAACTTCCAATGCAGATTAAATGACATTTGCTGGGTTTTGTGAAAGCCAGCATCTAATGCCAAATCTCTTTTTACTGTAGTAGATAACATTTAAAAAAAACATAGCTTTCTCCCATTCCTCCTCTAAAGCCAGCCCAAATTGCTTTTCCATCAGTCATATGTTTGTGGCATTTTTCATAAAATGAATATAAAAGCAATTAATATGATTGATAAGGGCAGACATTATTAGAATCCTCCATTTCTCATTAACTTGCTGTTCTTCATGGCACAACAGTTATGTTTTTTAACGATTTACTTTAATCTAAAACTGTTGGTGTTTTTCTTAAGACTTAAAATGTTTCTTAAAATTCTCAAGTTTCTTCAGAGAGTAATTCTTACTTTATAGATCATATGTGACTCTGATTCTATCTCACACTTAAACAACCTCAATTTTCCTCAGTTCAGAAATGGATGAGTAGTCAACATAACACAAAAAGCTATCTGTGACAACACTTATCAGAGAAGTGAGAGCAGCAGCTGTACTTTTTCAATGACACAAAATTTTGAAGGAATAGCTCCAAATTACTCTTCCCACCTGTAGTATTCGCAAAAAGCATCACATAAGTGTGCATCCATCAGTGTTCCGTAGGCACTTTAGGGTTTAAAAATTTTCTTGTTAATCAATGACACACGAACATGGTAATTTTAACCTTTTGATCCTGTCTACATTAAACACATAGAAACCTCCGGGCATCTGTAGACAGAGCAGAGAATCACATTGCTCATTTTAAAGATAATGGGAGGCTTTATAATGAAAGCATTTAGCTTCTCACATGTCATGTCCAGTGCCATCCCACACCAAATCAAAACCTCATGCACTTTGGAAACATTGCTAATTAATAAATGTTTGGAACCTGACATAAAGATTAATCTTTATTTCAGAATTCCAATGGTGGATTTTGAAAATCTCCTGTAAGGTCATTTTGGATCAGTGCTTCTCTAAAATTATACCTTGTTTTGTCTAGCAGCCTTTAGTAGAATACATTAGACTGATAGCCACTCTTGGCCAGAAAAACAGGCCGGGAGACCACACTGGAATGTAATTTTTCAATTTTCGTTCTATTTTCTCCTTTCATTTCTTTGTGCTGATGGTACAGAAATTAGACTATCTTACTACATTCCATCTTCTCATTTTCTGGTTCTGACATGAAAAAGCAGAGTTGAGAAAAATGGGAGCTAATAATTCCATGAAAATGTACTGCACTGTTTCAAAACCCCTACAAAGTATTGTTTTGTTTAACTATGGACTATGGTTTATATTGATTATTTCCCCCCCCAATACAGAAGTCTCTAAGACCTCTCTAAATATCTCTAAGATCTTTAATTCGCCTACTGGGTTGGAGTGAACACAGACAAGCGATGGAAGCAGAAAAGGTATAGCTTGATATATGCCTTTTATGTATTCCTTTAAATTTATGTTAATGTTTCAGAGTATTGCCCCCAAAGGAGAATTATTATGATATTCTCAGAGATAGCTGGATACTGCACTCAGATTTGGGTCTTGTTATGAGTAATCTTCACTTAAATGAGTGTGTTTATAGGTATATTACGAACAATTTATCATCTCAGAAATCAATGAAGGAAATTACAAAGGAAGATAAAGAAATTTTTTGCTGCCCATTCCCATGATAAATTTTTACTAAAATAAAGGAAATAAAAAATTTTCAGTTAAGGACAGCAGGAACTTGTAACATATAGAGGAATAAACATTTTATGAAACTGATTTGGCCTTCATTCTATGAAACTGAATTGAAGAGATTAGTAAATGGCTTATAATTCAGATTTAGGGGAAAAAAGTGTTATTTTCAAAATTATTAAAGGCTCTTTGCTTTCCTAGAACTCTCCCTGGAACAACAAGAGGTCAGTTAAGGTGATGGCTCATTTTATTCTCATTCTTTGCAGTTGCATGAGATTGATAACATTAGGATCCCTCCTACCTAGTTCTTTCATTCCCAAAATCCCAGAGAAAAGACCTGTGCCTTTCAGATTTAACTGAACTGACTTTCCTGCAGGAGTCTGGAAAGATTAAAGAGGTTAAGAAAGAAGATGGGATTATGGTTTAGTGGCTGGACATATGGGTAGTGGAGAGTGCTCTAATGCAGCAGTCTGAGAGCTCCATGTCAGCCTGCTGCACTGTACCTCCGGCTCATCCAGCTGGGCCAGCATGCTGCTGTCTGCCAGATGGGGATCAGAGTGCAGGGGACATCATTGCCTCCAACCATGCCTCTGAGAGATTAAATAGCTCACTTAAAATATGAGCTTCCTTAAATTTCTAAAATATGAGCTTCCTTAAATTTCTACAANCGAAATTCTTAAAACCATTTTGTTGGCAAGGTTGATAATTCTCATTTCTCCGTGCAGATGCTGAATGGATACTGCATTTCCTGCAGTGTGATGGAGACATTTGGAGAGAATACCAACCCTATGACAAATTTCATCTAATAAATTCAATTTTTAATAGAGGTGCTGGATCCAGCGGGTCGGCTGAGTCAATTCATGTAAGCAATGTTAGAATCAAATGCGATCAGAACATACTGACAATATTTAGAAAAGTCAAGTGAGGGCTCATAGGGTCAAGCCCACTAAACTGTAATACACTTTCATAACCAGCTCTTGATGAGCCCTTAGTTCTGAATGCACAGTTATGGGCTTCAGACATGCAGCTCACCCTTCTGTGTGCCCTAGATAAGTACTTTAAAACACTTTAGCACAAAGGGAGAAAAATTTTTCCCAACTTCTGGATAACACAGGGTTTGAAACAACCTTTACCTAAAACTGTGCTCTCAGCATTCCTTTCAATTATGCCTTGCATGAGACTGGAATGGAGCTGTTGTGTACAGTGAACAGGTTATGCAAGAGCACCCCCTGGATAAAGCAAAAAGTGAAATAATTTCCTCCTCGTCATTTGTACAGGTTATTTTGGCAAATTCATTGTATTACTTTGAATTGGCTTGTTTCACAGAATTGTTTTGTTTTTCCTGAGAACCGAGTTTCAGTGTGTGTACGTGTGTTGAGGGGCAGGCGGGAAAAGAGGAAAGGTGCTCTGCTGTTCATGTTCACTGCACACAGAGACATGATAGCCATTGTACAGAGTTTAACACAAAATAGTCTGGGTGTGGTGCTATACACAGAGAACAAAGCGGATAAACCTACCCCCACCTGGGGAAGTTTCCCAGCCTTACTTCTTTTCTCAAATACTGATGTCTTTGAAGGCTTGTAGCTGCTGTAATCGGCAACATCCACAATAGCATGTTAAATACAGCCACAGAATAATCATTGTTTAGTCATCTGCATGCACCGTAGCCCAGTTTTGACCCACACCAGCTTGCGTCCTTGCAGACACCTGGGCACAGTTCAAGGGTTAGCGAGGACCACAGATGGTTCCCACTGAGTTGCAGGGACACAGCTACTCTTTTAAGGAAAGAAAATTTAATTATCACAAGCTGGGCCATGCTTCTTATTCTCAGGCTGGAGAAAGTCTTCCCAGATATTTTAGTCAATTATTGGCATTTTACAGACTAAAATAACATAGCCCATTGGTAAAGTACTAATTTGCCACCTAAGAAATTTGAGTTCGTAACTGTGTTGTACGAAGAACTGTTAATATCTCAAAGGTGTTTAAGATCACTCATTTCCAACAAAATCAAGGTATTTAGTTACATTTTCTTGTCTCTATATATCCATCCACGGAAAGCAAAGTGGGGACAATAGTGATTTCCTATGCCAATGAGCAGAAACATTAAAAAGTGCAATGTATCAAAATCCTGTGGTCATGGAAACCATAGTATTTAGTGTGCAGTGAGAAGATTTTTCTTTAACCTTGTTTTCCATCTCCTCATGTCCTAATCTCATTATCTGCCTATTCCTTTGAGAATTTGTAAAACACAGACTTCTGAGGATGCAGAACACACATGCTGTGCTGCATGAAACACATAGAACACTAATCTTGCTTAGGTAAATAGTTTCTCAGGTATCCAAAAGTTTTACTGATTGCATTGACTGAAATATCAGAAAGAGCTGTGTGAAAAATACCATACAATTTTAGAGGAGAAAAGAAGAAAATGGCTGTTTATGTTTCTAACATTTTTAGTTATAACATGCCTTAATTTAAATGAGAAGGTGAGGACTTGTTTCCCTGGCATGTGAGTTAAACTCTGGAAAATAAACAGCTTAAACTAAGCTCATCTGGATTACTTACAAAGTTGCTTCAGCATCTTTATGTACCTCTGTCTTTGGCTGCTCAGCATTACATAGACATTGAACTACACAGGACCAGCACTTCACTGTACTTCACATAACCGCTATTTTTGTTTGTTTCACCAATTGATATGTATAAATAAAGATAAAGGTATCAGTAGCCTTCTTCAACATGTTCATCTTGCCACCGTGATACTTAGTATAACCTTGGAAGTCTTCTCATTTCTCAGATAGGAGGGATATAACCACACTCACAACATTTAAATCCTTGCACATTGTGTGTCCTTGGTACGTCAATAGAGTCACAAAGGAAAATGTATTTGTCTTGTAAGGCATAGGTGGAATCACTATATACCAGCACACATTCCTCACTGTGGGATGCTGTATGATTAAAACAGAATAATACAGAAATAGTCGGAAAAAAAAATACAATTTGAAAGAACAGCTGTCTGTTGAGAACTGAGATTTGTATTTTAAAGTTATTATCTAGTATCATATCCAGTAACCATATCTCTGTAGGCCCATAATGGAGATGCACGTAGTGGGAGTGTAAGATTTTAAAGCCACTGTTTCTAAGTGAAGATAAGGCTGATTCTGAGCTAGGCATTACTAGAAGTGTAGCAATTGTTGTTATCAGGTGCTATTCTAGAGTCTCAGCTAGAGTTTGCTGTCATTCTGTTCTAATGTTTTTCTTTCCTATGTCCTGAATTATCCTTTCTCTTTCTTAGCTTAGCTATGGTGCCTCAGAAAGGAGTCCATGTGCAATAGCAGTAACAACAGAACATGGTGACTGCACGCTTGTTAATGACTTTCAAACAATACAGAAATCAGAACTCTCTCAAAATCTTAAAATGTATTCGAAGTAAGTCCAACAGTATTTTTAAGTGCTGTCTATAATAACCAAGCATCATTCCAAGGGCTTTTGCACTCTCTTAGATGTTGTTGACATAATAAATTATGACAGATCTGTTTTATATAATACACAAAATACTACATGAGATGTAACTTCAGAAATTATTATTTGATTTGTTTTACTTATACACAGTCCTTACATACAGGATCTACATTTCTGTGTCAGTATACTTTTCTTTAAAATGCCTGGTTGACGTAGAGAATAAAGATACATCCAATTTGTCATCTTTCTCTGAACTGACATTCCCAAACGTCTATTATGCAACTTTCTAATATCGTGACATTTGCTCCTGGGTATAACTGTCCCAACAACTTTCTTTGGCCTTCAGTGCACCTATCTCTTTCCAGTGCAAAATTTCCTGCTGATTCCTGTTTCCTGGTAGTCTGAATAAAATAATGCTTTGTTTGTTTGTTTGTTTAAAACTTACAGAGCTGAAGAAATTTTTAGGGCAGAGGGTATGTGAGGGGTTGCTTTTTATAGCATTCAACAGAGAGGATAATACATTTGACTGCAGATGCTGTAAATCATAGAAGTAGAGTTGCAACCACAAGTCATGCTTTTTCTTTGCTTACTTTTTTTATTTGACAGCAGTTGGCAGATGTGTGTAACACAGACAGATCTTCTGGTCCAACCCACAAATTCTCCTGTAAACACTGTCATATTGTAGAAAATTTTGCTACATTGCCATGCATGCACACACACAATCATAGGTGCATTAAGACCTATTGTGTGGGGAATGGACACATCACAGCTCACTTGCTGAGGATAATTTGGGTGAAATTCCTTGCTTGACAGCAAGCCACTTACTTAGGCAGGTCGCTTACCAACAAGAAATAATATGTTCCTGTTTTTCTTTGGATAAACAGACCTGCTGGTTCACAAATCAAAGTAAACCAGTTTAATCACAGTAATGCTAGGAGAAATCTCTGTAACAGTTTGGATCTCCACTGATGCAGGTGTACGAGGACATGTCAAAGTAGCCTGAATTTTCTCAAGGACATTCGCACTGTCATGTTTGCTCTCACAAAATTCTGAAGAGGTAATATGCACTCTCAGAATAACATGAAAACATGTGTTCTTGTCTTTGTCTTGACTATCACAGTACGCGTACTTGCTGTATTCTGCTAAAACTTCCTCATACAAAAATAATTCTCAACTGAAATGCCCCGTTCTGGTCAAGGTTTCCTCATCCTGAATGCATGCTTAGTCTCTCCACTCCACATTCATAAATAGTTTGAGAGACTTCAAGCGTCTGAGGTCATTGTGCTTCACACAATTGTTCTTTGTTGCACTCTGTGAAGGAGATTATATGCGGGCAAGCTGGAATTCCTGGATACCATATTTCTCACTATTGAAGGGCTATCTCCTTGAGTAAAAAAAGCAGTAAGGCTATCTGAAGTGGCCTTGGCAATTGTTCACGTAATTTATGACATTCTGCAACTAGATGTGAGTTCAAATCAAGCAGTCCTATGAAACCATAGGGATCACTTTCAAGCCTGATAATGTCTCTGAACTGGGAAAAAAATGCTAGATGAAGAATGCATTTTCTGATATATAGCTCTATGCATCAAACAATGTATTTGATTAGTATTTTCCTGTGACTTAACCCTGTCTGTTATAGCACTGCATTGTCATCAGTTGCTGGGCTGTTAATCCCTGTGAGTATATTAAAATTACACATATGTAATGGGAGAATGTTGCTGCTAAGTAGAGGTAATTCTTAGTAAGTAAAGTCAAAAAGTAAGTCACAAAGAATCTCATTATTGCTAAACGAATATTATTAATTCAGCTACTTGCTGGTAGATAATAGATAAAGTATTCAACACCATATTATAATAACAAAAATAACAATAATGAATAACAATCATCATTGTCATCAACTTGTTAAATTTCTTTTCATGTCTTTTATCTTGATGAAAAGAAGACATGCAATGGGGTGCAAAGAAAAACTCTGTCTCCCTCTTTTAAAAACCATTTGATGCCATTCCTTAGTGAGAGAGGTAGATCTTCAAGCTTTTAGAATGTTAGTTTTCAGAAAATGAGGGGGTGGGTAGTGGAGGGAAAGTACAGAAGCAGAGGAGAGGGAAAGCTGTCACAGAGACTACTTCATCCTGCACTTCAAAGAATTCTGTGGGAATAACCATGTGTTGTGTCTGCCACTGGAAGATTTTCATTTCAACCTTTGTTTTATTAAACACTCCAAACTCTAAAGACTCAAAGCCAGAGCACACCACACTTCTGCATGCAGAGCAGCCTGCAATTTGGACCTAAGCTAATTTTAAACTATCTTACTCTCTATTTTACATTATACTCAAGAGTGTGTCCACTTTGAGACGAAAGTCTGTGAATCTGGACCAACAAATGCATAAAAGATGAAATTCTTCCTTCCCCCAAATGTAATTTTATTAAGGAATTGAGAGGCTTCCTAGTGCCATGGTATCACAGGTCTGGTAGGCACCACTTAGCCATTGTCAGCAGGCAAGGTCCTTGTTCAGGTCCAAAACAATAAATCTTCACTGAATGTGGAAGCTGTAGTTTGCATTATGTTATTTATGTTTGTACCCACAAGATGTGATAGGGTCTGTCATGAAACTTGGGTTCCAGCACTTGGTGTTTCACCGACAATGATGATAGCAATTTGGATGGAGCCTCAGTGAATTCTGCATCTCTACCCACACTTAGAAAAAAAGAATGAGAAAGAAAACTTGGCAATAAGTTGTTTTTGTACATGTGGAGTATATCTGCGCAGAGCTAAACTTTGTAATAAAGACTTTTGTCAAATATATTTACAGGGAATTGGCCATAGTATATCCATAAAGGGAACAGGTTTTTTTCCTGTGAATTATATCCTTGTATTTCTGTTATAAATATTCATTATTTCATATATGCATTATATGTTTAACACGCGACTTAGGCTGTATGCTGTTCCAAGAAACAGGAGGTACTTTCTTCTGGTCCTCATCCCATCAAGTTCATGACAATGGAGTCAGAAAACCCCTGCAACTTGTTACCTCATCTACCTTTTCTATGACCCTAAATTACAACTGAAAAATATTTTTTCAGCAGCTTACAAATAAAAAATTTAAAGCCTATTAATTTAATATAAATGTATTTCTAAGTGTGACATTTTTGTTTTATGAGAAAGACTACAATGTCAGCAAACATAATTTAAAATTAGAAGATTTTTGACTTCAATTGTATTTTGAAGCTATTACTTTGTGTTTATAAAATAAAATGTAAAGCATTTTAAACTGTGAGTTTGTCAAAATGTATTATTTAAACTGACTGGAAACTCTCGTATTTCTTTGTTTATTTAGGCAGTTCAGGGTGAGGTTCAAACATTGGGAACTTTTGTAAAATATAATTCTTTAGTTAAAGAATTTTCCATGACCACTGTATTTAACAAGTGCTTGAAATTTTACTAATTTTAGGCTGCAGTTAAGAGGAAAGAGAGGTACAACAACAGCCTTTTCTTAATGAAGGTCTATTTCTTTATGGTTAGCAATGCATAAAAACATTGTGTGGATTTGTTGTGTTTCATGAGATTAGAGCTGGCTGTAGTGCTTCTGTAGTGCATCTGCAGAGACTACATGAGACCAGCAGATGCGGGGTTAATGAGATCTCCCACGGATGCACGGTCTGCAGTCCAGCATCCACAGGAAGTATAATGAAACCTGAATGCATACTATATTTTCATCTTTCTCTATGCTTTAAACAAAATATTTCCATAGCCACTATAATTTTACGTCCTTCAAAGCAAAAAAAAAAAAAAAAAGGCAGAAGGAAGCAGCACCTCAAATCATCCTCTGTGAATGCAAGTACAATCAGCACGTGTGTGAAAGAGTACAAAATACAAAGCCCAAAAAAGTCTCAAGCATTAAGCTTGAAGAGCTTTCCATAAACAGTGTAAACACAGATATTTAAAATACCATACAGCGTTCACTGGAGTCGGCATCAACAGGGATTTGGTACAAATTACCTGCAAACTGATTGAGGGCTAAGTATCAACTGCTGGTGATGCTTGTAACTCCAGACTCCAGTTTGCAAGCTGAAGAGGTACTTACAGAGTTCAGAAAGGTCATGGATTTCAGTCTATTTTGATATTCACTTACAACCAATGAACCTCCCTATTGTTTTTGGATTTCTGCCCAAGGAAGTGGGGGAGGAGTTTAACATGGCCAGAAATCTCTAAAACCTTCCCATCTACTAAGAAGGTCTATTGTGTAAGACCTTCGTTTTAGCTAAGAAGTTCTATTGTCAAACATTTTTCTAGGTTTTCCAGTTTTCAACAACTATTCTCTTTTCCCTCTCCTTTGAAGAAAGATAACATCCTGTCCAACTTCAAGTAGGGAACCCCCCCTCCATGTGTGCGTGCATTTAAGCATGAATGCAGTCCTATTCTCAACCCTTGGCTAATACTAATGTGGATTTTTAAGCAATTGTAATAGAACTTGAATTGAACTCTTTGGCTCAGGTGTCAGTATTACCCAAGAATTTATCATGCACCCTTTTAGCAGAGGAGAAAACTGAGTAAAACACAGCACACCCTAGTTAGAAAGAGGATAGAAATAAGTGAAGCCCTACGTACATATAAAAATCGTAGCTGCCATCACAAAACCAGTCAGATTTTCTATCGAAGTCAGCTCAAGAATTAAGAGGGAAGAGGTCCTTAGTATAATAAATCTACCTTCTTTCTTCATGAGACACTGATTTCCTGTCTGTTTCTTTCTCTGTTTTCTTCTGACTATTCTTCCCTTCTGTCATAGGTGATGCATCTTCTGAGGAAAATATTAAAAGCTGGTCTTGCCATAGAATCAGTGTCTTGATGTTAGATATCTTGTTGATATTTTATCAGATGTCAGTGTTTCAGACGTCCAGAGGCTGGAAGACTTCTGTCAAAGTGTTTTGGTTATCCTGAGTTTAATGAAAGCCAGTTGGGGATTTTCATGGTAGACTATTCAAAACTATTCTATTGCCATCATGTTTTAGAGACCTCTGCTGCATGGAAATAGTCGTAGTGGGGATTAGACAAGCCATATAAGTTCATCTAGAATGTATCTGAGTAATGAAGAATCATGTAGAGTTTTAATGCCTACTTTCACTCTACAAAAATTAGAACTTACCTCCTCTTAGTTACTCAATAATAAACACACTATCATAAATTTTTAGTCACAGGAGCAAGGGCTAATTCACCATTACATTTACTTGACAATCAGAGAAATGTTGAAAGTGTAGGCTCAGATTTAATCTATATAAAATGAGCTACTTAGCAGCTAGGTAAATAGAAGTATATGTCTTATGATGGTATCAGTCCTATGCTATTTACAGGCAGTAAAAGGTGGGTTCCAAGCCCAGAAAGGGTTTTGGTTAGACAGAATATTTCCCCATATAATCTCTAATTTTAGACTGGATGTGTCTCAGGCAATGTCCTTTTTCCTTGAAGATTAAAGTTCTACCATGCGATGAAGTGAAATTAATTATAATTTTATGATTTTTTTCTGCCATGTCAGAATAAATTACAGCAGTCTTCACCTGTCTGTGGTGTAGGCAGTCTGAATACACATGGAAATAGTGTGCAGAAGATGTGGGCAGCCCTGAGGAGATTAGCTGGCTTTCTCCAACAATAGTGAGGTTTATTTCTCTCTGTATCCTGTAAGTCAGCTTTCCCCAGGTGATGGTGCTTAGTGGTCACATATACCATACTATCATGATCTCAGGACTGGGAATTTTTTGTTGGTTTTCAATGTGCATTAGGGAATTAATCTTGCAAGATGCTGAGTATGTGATTTTTAGAAAAGACATTAGATGTAAGGACACTTGGCTATCTGGATTATTAAATCGAGGAACTCAAGGAAGAGACATGAAAGAATCAGACATATAAAGAATCACAGTGCACAAGTTATGAAATATGATTAAGTATAATTAGCAGTTTATGTCAGAAAATGAAAAACAACTTTTCCTGACAGACCTGTTCAGCTCTTTAACCTCACAACACATAAAATAATCCATATTCTTCCTTTCTAATATGACTTTGAGAATAAAAGACAGCAAATTAAATGCAAAAATATATCATTGCAACCTTACACAATTTACAGACCTTTGAACCAATAAAATATTCATTTAGACATTTTGAAAAATATTTTATTCTCTTTAATTTCTTTTGAATAGCAGCTCCTAATGATCAACAGCCACTGAACCCCAAAACTGAATGAGTAAAGCTAGACAAAGTACTGCCATGAAATCTGAGATAGTAAAAACAAAGGTGAAGTTTGTAAAAAATCTGGAGAATGGGATCAGGATTTCAATATGGTATTGAAAAAAATGGAAATTAATTCCTAAATCTTACAATATGAAGTTTTTCAAGACAATAACAAAATACTATCAATAGAAAGAAGCAGCCAATAAATGACAGCAAAAAGGTAAAGACTCAGGTAGTCAGAGATGCCACACAAAAGGATTTGGAAATGCAGTGATCACAAATGCAGAAGTCAATTTTATGCTACAGGTAAGGGTAGTCGAAAGACTTGGATTTATTCTAGGGTGCACGCAAGCCAAGAAAGGCAACTATTCCAGTGCTGATGAAGCCTCTGATTCAGGGGGGATTTCTGTGAGCAGTCCAGGTTTCATATGTACAAACTACCTTAGCAGAAAATACAAATGCAACAGTATTGAAGCAAGCTCACACTTCTTTGCCTATACTGGAGAGTGAGAGAAAGTGCATGTCTGCTGTAGTATACCTCTGAGCCCAAATTAACAAGTTTTACTGTGAGTCTAAATTTTAGTCTGAATTTAGTCTAAATTTAGACCCTGCTTTTCTGATGTGCTCATATGAATTTGTAAAGTGGGCTGGGGTTTTTTTCATATTTTTTACTTTTTTGGGCAGAAGACAAGCAGAGGAAAATATATCTGTCTACAATGTGCATATGCAGCAAAAAGCAGAAAGAAATGAAATACGAAATATGACAGGCCATAGGGTGCTCACTGGACAGAATACGTAAGGTTGAATAGGCAATGGCAGGACCCAGCAGACTGAAGAAGAGGTAAATTATGCCAGTAAAGGGAGAGTTAGGCTGGTAAAAATCTCTAGGAGAGCAGAGAAGAATACTAAGCAGAAGAGGGTGGTAGAGAAAGTGGGTGCTTTAAAGTCTTTAGTCACGGCTGTCTTACTTGTCACTAAGAGCAGCAAGCAGCGAGGTGTAACAAATCAACCACATGGCCCCTACCTCTGCTGGAAATGGAAAGGATGAAAAAACGCCAGCCTCTTCCAGATGAAGCTATATATGTTTCTGTACATACAATGAATATTCCCAAAGGAGACTTCGACTATGATGCTGGCTGAATATGTTCCCCTTGCAAACTCTCAGCTTTTTTAAACACCTGTTAGTCACCAGCATATTCTTTGTGTCTTGTCCCAAGGGCCGCTTCATTTTCACTCATAACCACCTTCATTTAGCACTCATGTAGGAATACCTCTGAGGGACAACTTTGTTTTTCTTATTTAACTTTTCCCTCTCCGCACTTGTGGAAGGTCCAGGGCAGGCCGTTTATATTATATTTGGGTCACACACACATGACTCTCCCCCTGCTGCTAGCTGCCTAATGTTAGTGATTGTAGGATGAATGACTCCAGGGACTGCCACAGTTAAGCAGATAGAAAGTAAATTAATCTGACAGGTGACTGGCTGTCCTTCCTGTGGTGTGCCAGCTCAGGCAGAGAGGGAACTGCCAGTTCCAGCTAAAGGGAGTGTGTGGCTGGGGCTGGTGGAGGGGGGACTCATATGCCCCAGCTGACCCTGGTCTCACTTCCAGCAGTGCATCTGGGTGACCAGTGGGGGATACCCGCAGGTCAGAGGCTTGGTCCTCACCTTAAGATGTAACAGAATTGCTGAAACCAAGACACTTAGATGAGGGTTTTGTTACTTATTGTATGTTTTTTTTAATTTCCGGCTTTTCTCCGCAATTATGCTGTATGTTCTATTCCTCTTTGGGGGAAGTAGATACTGTTCATGTTATTTTGGGGGAGTTTGTAAACAAAAGACAAGTTTTGGTTCCATCTTTTTTCAGGGGGGAAATGCTGTAATTAATGCTATGCTACTTCTTACAAATTACTTCATGATCCATAATACTCTATGTGCTACATAATAGTCTATTTTAATTTTGCATGTGGCTTTTGGGGGGAGGGGGGTTGTTTGTTTTTTGGTTTTTTGGGGTTTTTTGGGGTTTTGGGTTTTTTTAGATGGAAGGCTTATATTCAAAGGAGCACAGAAAAAATTGCACTAGAAGCCTCATTTTACATACACGGTGGTAAAGCCAGTAGTGCAAACTGCAGGCTTTAGCCAGCTTCCTTTATGTTTTGCTGAAAAATAAGGAAGCAAAGTAAGGGGTTTTACAGGAGCACTTTATGTATAAATCCTGCTCAAAGACAAGTACCCTAAAATGGAGTCTGTTGTAAGGCTGAGTTTTTAAGATGTCAGTTTCCTGCGTCACTGTATCTTGTACCAAATAAGCTAATTGTAATTGCAGCTCTGCCTCCAGTGGGAAGGCTTTTATACTGAAAGAGCTAACCTTACAACAGCAGGACTGACTGTAATTGTATCCTTGATGTGACAGCAAGCATGACAATTTAAACTGGAGAGAAAGCTTGACAGAATGACTTCATGAAAATACACTTTCTATTGAAGCTAAAATATATTAAGGAGACCTACTAGCTAGGTGGGAGGTTTCAGCTTTCCTTCTCTTCAATGAGGCAGTCTTTATACTCTGAGATCACAACCAGCCTTGAACGTAAGGATTCTCTCCTTGCTGTGCTAGATCAAGCAATCTGCTTTGCACCCGATTGCTCTCACCCCAAACAAATGCCATGACAACTCCAGACTCTTTGTGTAGATTTAAATGCTGTGTGGTGCTGACATAGGTTCTCTGGGTTAAAGAGCCTGGTGGCTCTTTTCTCCTTACTTTCACCACTTGGTTCCAGTGAAAAACGCCATCTTTCCCACTGAATCTTTTCTCTCATACATGTACTGAAAAACTTATCAAAATCTGTACATCTCCATTTTCACATAATCAAAGGGGACAGCAGTTCTTTTTACTGTGGAAGAAAAAAGAACGTGGGAAGTGAGAGGGCTGCTGCGGAAGGGTGTGCTCCACACCTGGCTTTCCTTCATAGTGTCCTGGTTTTGACTGGGATAGGGTTAATTTTCTTCCTAGTAGTTGTGTTTCAGATTTAGGATAAGAATAATGTTGGTAACACGCTGATCTTTTCATCATTGCTGAGCAGCACTTACCCTAAGCCAAAGACTTTTCAGCCTCTCATGATGCCCTGTCAGTGAGGAGGCTGGGCAGTAAAAGCTGGGATGGGACACAGGCGGGACAGCTAATCCCAACTGGCCAAAGGAATATTCCATACCGCAGGATGTCATGTTCAGCATATTAACTAGGGGGAAAGCTTGCCAGGACGGCCACTGCTCATGAACTGGTGGGTATCCAGATGTTGGTGGTGAGCAGTTGTTTTCATCTCCATTCATTGCTTTTCCCTTTTTGTTATTTTGCTTTCATTGCAATTTATTTTTAGTATTACAATTATTATTGTTGTTGTTGTTATTATTACATTATATTTCATTTATTAAACTCTTCTTATCTCAACCCACAAATTTTCTTTTACCCTTTCAATTCTCTCCCCCATCCCACTGGAGGGGAAGGGAGCTGCTGTGTGGGGCTGAGTTGCCAGCTGGGGTTAAACCATGACACATGCAAAGTCAGCAAGCTACACCCCTCTAAACTCACTGCTGGGGCCCAGAAAAGCAGTCACTTCTATTATATATCCCGTATTTTTTCCTATGCAAAACCAGAAGACTTCGATGACTAGAAAGTGAGGTTGAAAGCTCTTACAAGTAGCCAAAATAAAGCATAAGAAGGGAACTGACTGTGATAAATACCAGGTGCTCCATCATTCCTCCTCCTCAACTGGACAGGGGAGAAAGTATAACTAAAGTCTTGTAGGTTACAGATGAGTACAACACTCACCAATTACCAGCGTGGGCAAAACAGACTCAGTTTGGGGAAATTAGTTTCATCTATTACCAATCAAATCAGAGCAGAATAATGAGGAAAAAAACCCAATATTTAAAGTGCCTTTTCCCCCACCCTTCCCTTCCTCCAGGGCTCAACTTCACTCCCAAATTCTCTCCCAGTGCTACAGGGGGACAGGGAATGGAGTCTGCTGTCAGTTTATTACACAGTCAGGTCATCCCACATTGTCACTGCTGCTGTTTTCTCCTCCGTGGGAGCGCTCCTCACCCTCTTCCACTGCTCACGTGTGGGGTCCCTCCCACAGGAGACAGTCCTCCACAAGCTTCTCCAAAGTGACTCTTTCTCATGGGCTCCAGTTCTTCGTGAACTGTTCCAGCATGGGTCCCCCGCGGTGTCACAGGTCCTGCCAGCAAACCTGCTCCTGCGTAGACTCCTCTCCCCATGGAGACACAGCTCCTGCCAGGACCCTGCTCCAGCACAGGCTTTCCAGAGGGTCGTAGCCTCCTTCAGGCATCCACTGGCTCTGGTGTGGGGCTCTCCATGGGCTGCAGGTGGGTTTCTGCTCCACCATGGACCTTTAGGGGCTCAGGAGCACCGCTGTCTCACCATGGTCATCCCCATAGGCTGCAGGGAAACCCCAGCTCTCCAGCATGGAGCACCTCTTCCCCCTCCTCCTTCACTGACTTTGATTTCTGCAGAGCTGTTTCTTTCACTCTTCTCTCACAGCCATGGTCGTACAACAGGTTGTTTTCTCCTTTTCAATTCACTGCCCCAGAGGAATTACCATCAGTGCAGATGGCCTTAGCTTACTGAGTTATTGGGCTTAAAAGTAATTTTAAGCTGGGACTCTTCTGAAATATGAATTGTGGCACAACAAAATAAAAACTTGTGATGTGATCTGGTCCAGTATATTTCTTTGGATACTGCCAATTCTGTTTCCTGCAACAGAGACAAGATCAATAGTGCTAAACCGGAGATGTGATGCAAAAGATCTGATATTACTGTTTTGTAGTAATGATTTAAAGCCAGTCAGAAAAAAAAGTTTGATTCCATTCATGCTTGCTGAATCTATGAAACTAAAAATGTCAGCAGAGATGGTGTTTCTCTGGATTCTGCAGGAATTCTTTCTGGTTTTCTGCTGGGGCATCTATCCCTGAGCCCATCAAGGAGGTTATATGGGATCTGCGCTGCCAGGAAGCCATGGATCTGGAGCATCCCCAGTCAATTACTGACCCTGCAGTCAGCAGTTTCAGCACTTACATTTGCAGCTCTGTTGAATGGATCTGCTGAATTTCAACATGCCAGGCAGAGAAGCAGACAGTTTTGTGTTCCATCATTGGTCTGGCTGCTTGGCAAGGTTTCTGAGGAATTTGAGCTGCTGTGCATATTTGGTGAGTCTGGGCTGTTCAGTATTTGCACAAGTAGGCAGGCAGGACTACCAGCCTGAGGCTTGACCTTAAAAAAGAGTGAAGGGGAAAGAAATAATTTTCAATGAAGCTGGTTTGAAAATCAGCTTCTGAAATATCCAGGTAATGGAATTTACTTGCCCAGACTAGTTCTTACAGCTATTCACCACAGTATTTCCAGGTGCAGAGAGGCTCACACTTCAGCCTCTTGCTGACATAAATGCCTTTCTGTTCCAAGGAAAGGCTCATTTGTATGAAGAGGAACTGGCAGACATAAATCTGGTTTGACTAGAACAGGACTTTCTGTATATGAGCAGATAAACCTAACCACTGGGTAATGGGAGAAAAGAGTTAACAGCTTTCTGTGAAATATATTATGAACTTTTAATTAAGGGCTAGTGGTACTTTATCGCTTAATTGAGAAACTTTGGAACACTGTTATATATGGGATGAAACACTCAACCCTTAGAAGTCAGGAAGCTGATTAAAAAATTTATCTGTTAGACATCTTGCTCTTTGGTTGTTAAACCAAACACTTGCAGCTATGCATACTAACAGCAGGAGGATTTCCCATCTGTGGTGTAATTGCTTTTGTCAGTTTCGACGCAAAAAGGTGCTGCTGTTTCACAGAGAATTTGTTCGGGGAGGTGCCTGGCACACCAACTGCTAAGCACTGATGTCCTGCCAAAGAAACAGAAAACGTTGCCTCTTGGCTCTGCAATAAACTCGCTAAGATTGTGCACCTGTGAAGGAAGGGAAGAGGGGAAGCAGAGGAAAACCGACAACAAATCATTCATCTGCTACCAAACTTGTTTTGCTATAAGGTAAAATAGGGTGTTGATTTTTCTGGATTTTTGATAAATGAAAAAAGTCTTGCCTCTTAAACTCAGATTATTCATCTTAGTTGTCTTTGTTAGCTCTATCTAGGTTTGTTTAATCCTATAACACTATTTTTAAACAGAACAATTTGAATGCTCTGTGTCTACTTTTCAAGCTGGAATCATGAACTAGAGCTTGAAACTAGTAAAGAAATTTAGTGGTATTTTTTTTCTCTGAAGTGATTTTTAGTAATTTAAAACCTTGCTTAAATACTTGTTAGAGCCTAACGATGGACTAATGAGGCCAGTAGGCTTGACTTCTCTGGATTCCAGATAAGAAACTACACTGTGAGATATTGCAGGCTGGAGCCCTTAGTTCTCGCAAATATCCATCCCAAAGTCTCGATGAGCAATATTCTCCTAATATGCTTTTCAGTACAGGTTTAGAACTTCAGTTAGGTCTATCGGTGAGGTCAGTCCTCTCACTCCTCCTGCTTCCTTGAGACTGTCCTCTCCAACAGCAGCTGTTCCATGAGAAATGAAGGAGAAAGTACTAAGACTAGGCTTTGGGGAGATACATGTTCTGCAGGGAGAGAGGAGCTCTTGGCACAATTATCAAAACTGTACTTAGACTACGTTTATTTGAAAATAAGAAAATTTACTTAAGGGGAACTATAATTTTGGGTAGTTTGTGCAGTGACATATAGATGCTTTGTGCTCAGCTCCTGCTGTCTCTATCCATAACTGATTGTGATATTTTCTTATGAGCAGTGAGGGTTTGATATTACTAAAGAAGTGAGACCTGTTGCAGAAATAACATGAGACCTAACTAACCGTAAATTCTTTCTTATGTAGTGGTATTAATAACATGGTGTTCTCGCCATGGAATTTGGAGGAGGTGGGAAATTGCAAACATTTGATGAAATTTTGGGGCCATTGTGATGCTTCCAAGTTCAACTTGATCCTCTATTGGAGAGAGTTCAAACCCACATCCCTCCTGCTGGGTATCAGGGAGGTATCCTGCTCTGGGTATCAAGGTATGGGCTGCTCTGCATGTTCCTGTAGCTTGTTCAAAGTCAGTAGATAAAATGCCTAAAACATTCTTCCCCTCTGGTAAGTGTGATCGTTACCTGGCTATTGAACCAAGCTGACACTTGTTTTCTCTTTTTTGTCAAATGAATCTTGAATCCTTTTGCTGTGCAGCAGAACAGCTTAAATAGGATGAAGCAGAATGACCTCCAAAGCAGAATAGCCAATGATAATGAGAAGAATGAACCTCGCTCAGTGCTTTGAGGGGACAGAGGAAGATTCTGGACTGAAGGTTCATGACCCGGCAGAGGTACTTACTACCTTACAGACTCCTAGATGTGAGATTTTTTTGTCAGATTTTCCTACTGGCTATCCCTAGCAATGAAAAGCTTTTTATGAGGGCTCTGATATCTACTATTCATGCAACATGACACAGCTTGCAGTCTTTCAAGACTGATCCAGAGTCCTTAGTATTTCGTGCAACATGCTAGACCATAACCCCTCCTTTCCTGCCCCCTTCACCCCCCAAAATCAAAAGGCTTTCTGCACTGAAAACTTTTCACCAAGTGCTGCTGAGGATTTCATAAATATTTTTTTTTGTTTGTTTGCAAAAGTGATGCAGCCTCAAGGTACTTTGAATTTCAAAGCAGGGTAAAAATTGGCAAAATTCTCACTGAATTCAGGAGTTCTGCATTGATAGATTTAGATTGAGCACCCTGAGGGTTACATTTGCTTGGTCTGATATATTCTGACAAATATGACTAAACATTATTCTTGCTTTTTTTTTTTTGTTTTCCTCTGATGATTCATAGCTTAGAGTCTATTGTTAACATTGGATACATGCCACTTTCACTGCTGAACATATTGCAGAAATCTAAAAACATTTCTGAAATATCTAGATTACAAAATTATTAAAAGCTCTTTAAGATATGCAGTGTATTTGTAGCTCGTGAGTGGGAGAATCCATTCCGTACTAACCATTATTCAGAACTCATCATTTGTAAGCCCATTTGCTTACTGAGAAAGGCTTTTGCGCTTTTGCTGTATTTTTTTTTTTTAATATTTGAAGTTAACAAGGTAAGTCACTTCACGTGGGAAACAGATGTGTGCTGAAAAAAGCAGTTCTCAATAAGGGAAGAATGTCAATAAGGCATTGTTCCTATAGTAAGCATAGATGATGTTCAGAAATGCCTATTGTCCCAAGGCAGTAGAATATTTCCCCCTTTGGATTTCTCTGTCTGCCCCAGATTTAGTTCTTACCCTGATAACTGAAGTCAGTCAAGTTTCCCAGAGAGTGCCCATGATGAAGGAGTGCCTTCTTCCTCCCTTTGCTTTTTAATCCTCTCCAGAGTAAGGAGGCTCCACTTTGTATAGCAAAACAATAGCAATCCCTCCTTTTCTGTGACTAAATCCTCCTACCAACATATTTCCATCTGAATACTCTTAAATGTTAACTTGCACCAATCAGATGTGTGTTCTCCCACACTAGAGTGCATGACTATTTTATTTATCTGACTTCAGGGATTCTGTACTCCGGACGCTTACTGTAGTATCTGAGTGCCTTCTACATCCTTCAGTGTTAAAAAATTGAAGTCACTCTGTATTTCACGGTTTAAATATGGTCATTTTAGTTGGAATTGTAAGGGATTGATAATTTCATTATGATGCTGACAAGGATTAGACGTAAAAAAAAGCATCAGTCTAGTGGTGGCTGAAATACCTGAGGGGCTCTTATGGATTCCATATAGATTTTTCATGCTTCTGGTTTCTATTCTGGCTAAAAATTGCTTGTCTTGAAAGTTCGGATCGGTCTCTGAGCAGAAGCGTGGTGTGTATTCAGCAACCTCTGGATGGATGAGAGACACAGCAGTGCTGTGTGTGTGACCCTCGCCCCTTCGGGTGCTGGCTTTTTCTGTGAGTGAGAATGGTCTTTTGGCTGTGCTGTAATCAAGGTGTACAACGACCCTGAGATCAACTCAGGTGGTAAGAGCTTGGTGCTAATAATGCCAAGCCCATGGGTTCAATCCCTGCATGGAGTATTCACTTAAGAGTTGGACTTGATGATCCTCATGCGGCCCTTCCAAATTAGAATATTCTGTGATGTTCCTGTAATTGCAGCCATCTAGACATGGCCTTGGTGTGCAAAGCCTAGAGAAGTCCCAGTAGCTGTTTAATCCTGTCTGAGAACCTGGTGCATATTTAATTGATGAAACCTAAGCTGCTGTAACTGTTTTGTTATCAGTTCCTTGGCTAGGCAAATCAAAGTTACTATGGTTATAAGCAAGAGTTTCTGGTGCAGAGGTATCTTGTAAAAGGCCTCAATTTCCCAGTCTTGATTTAGTCTTTCATATCTAGTTACTAAGGGTCTGACTATTTTCTTTAAAGTATCCCTGGGATATGATGTCATTGTTCGTTACTCAGGAAAGGCTCATGAGAAAAGATGGGTCTTGCATTATGCTCTAAAAATAGTAAAGGTCACTCCCGTCAACAAAAGATAAGATTTTTCAAGTTAAGGAAAACCCCATGTAATCTCACACAGACAGAGCACAAAAAACCAAGGCAAAGTGCAGGAAATACACCAACAAAGTCCAATTGTGGGAAAAGACATTCAAAGTACTTAACACTATGTTAATGAGAATATCTTTTCCATAAAACATTTATTAAAATTCAAAGTTTTCTAACAGAAACTATACAATACTGCAGTAAAACTCTTGGCTCTGGGAAAGGTTGAATTCAGCTAGACCCAAAGAAGAACTTTTTTGAAAGTAAGATCAGAATAGTATTTCAAAGTACTCCAAAAAATTCTTGGAGTTCCTTCTCTCCTATGAAGAGAATGTATCAATGTTTCAGTTTTATTTCCAAGGAAACAAAACATCTGTCAAGTTCTGGTATCAACAATTTCCCAGAATGAAGTAGTATACAAAATTCATGTGATGAGGAAAAAAAACCCCCAAATATCCTTATTCTGATACCCAAGGACTCCTTGATCAGTTCTTCAGTTTCTGGAGCAGTATAAATAAATGAATTTTCAGTGAGGCAGGAGAGAGACATCAAGTAAATATGTCAAAAAAACCCATTAAACGTAGAACAATCATCATTTTAATTTTGAGCATTAAATTTGGGCTTAATAAACTCAGTGGGATGCAGTTGAACTACTCTATATCAAGACAAGTAAGGACAAGCCCAAGCTCACTGGAACAGTGTAATAGCCTAGCAGAGAGGAAGGAAAGGTGTCTGCAACACTCCATGTAGGGAGGGTTCTATGAAGAGCAGAGGCAGTGGGAATGAAGAGGAGAGAATGCAACGGGAACCTGTGAAACTGCCACCAGAATCCAAATCTCTGTAGACCGCAACTTAGCAAAGGTGGGATTCAGCAGGGAGGCAGAGCTCAGTAACAAAGTCTTAAAAGTAGGTCACATGCACTAATACGGGCCCGTGTTAGTACCTGAAGATCTGAAGAGTCTGGATATTTGGAGGGATGGGAGGGAGGGACGGTTCTCTGCTTATGTTAGTGCAATGAACTATGTGCTACATGGCTTATGCAAAAACTCCTTTTTTAGGTTTGTTTGACCTTCACAGTGTACAAACTTATTTTGAGTACAATAAGCTTCTGATAAACATTTATTGGTATTATATATCAGGTAAACAATAGTAAGGGGTAAAGAAGAAAATGTTTTTCACATATTTTAGTATCTTTTGAAGTAAAAAGCATGGTGAAAGCAAAAAAAAAGAAAATTTCCCACAATTTTAGTATTTTGTATGACTGGGAAATCAGTAGAAGTAGAGAACATTTTTCTGAATTTGGAAAAGTGACTGTGATTTTTAATAGAAGTGTCTGATTATAAAAGTAACTGATGGCAATTTTCAATTCTAATTTCTCTCCAATGATACTTGAAGGTATTGACTGCTGCTACTAATTTCTGTGGATACTGCTCTTCTAGAATTCACAGGATATTTCAATAAGAAATATGGTGAAATCATTCTTTTCCTCCTAGAAAACTGGTTATAACTGTTGACATCAGCTAGGTATTATGGATAATTTTAGCAGAAAAGACTAATTTATTTTCAGAATTCCAGGCTATTCCCAAATTTTCTGGGTGTGTTTCCACTGTTGTAATTGTCTAAGGTTTGTGTATACATATGTGTCCTAACCCAGTGTCTCTTTAATGCCCCAAACTCCAGATCAGTTTGCCCCATGAAATATTTGCCTTGACTTAAAAAATCGGAAAGCAAACCATTAGCAAAGCAGTTCAAGATACTAAATCCTGGATTTGTATTTCTTGTGAGCAGAAGGCCTACAGTGTTACTAGTTTCTAGGAATTCTAAAGGCAAGCAGGAAACTCAAGAATTTGGTGGTTCTAGAGAAATTTGCCGAAACAAGTATCTCAAAGGTTTTTCTGTCAGTGCATCTGCCAGAGAGAACGATCAAGCAGATTCATAATTTGACCTGCTGATAGCAATTAGGGATGCTAACTGTTGAAAATGCATACAAATATGCAAATTTCTAACACTCACCAGGATAGGAGCATGATGTCCTAAATATTATTTCTGAACCGGTTTATTTTAGTTTACTTTTTGGTGAAATGAGAAATAGTGACACTTCTGAACTTTCCACCTTTCCCTGTTCACTGCAAAAGTAGCTAAGGTGCAGACAGCTGCATGCAAATGAATGCAACCAACACAGTCTGAGTAAAGACAGAAACACAGCCTTTTGTTCTTTGTTCTCTTTGGCTGTCGTAAACCTTGTGTTGCATGTTGTAATTATTGCTCATATGCTGAGAATTTTTGGCCAGGAGCTTTATACTATCAACTTCTACATGGTGGAAAATACATGCTTGAGATGTCTGAAATCAAATTTCTTCTACTTCTCATTGAGGGAAAATAAAAAAACTAGGAATATGGGCATAATGATAGATGGAGATAAAATTTAAACCAGGCATTTTCATTGTATTACCTGGGAAAACAGAATTTCATGATTAATTTAAAAAACAATCTGAAAACCCAGAACAGAGTTTCATTAAAAATATTACTTTCTTCTTGCTTTGCTATTCCTTTCAGTTTTAGTATCTCTTCACAAGCTAAATATACTATGCCGTTTTATGAGCTGAAAGGAGCTGCTTACAAAAATGAAGAAAAGCTATCAGGTTCTTGAAAAATGTATGGGATCTTTTCAGGATGGCAGGTGCTCTAAGCTAACCGGTATAATTTTAAGCAGGTATATCAATGATCACTTTAAAAAAATAGCCAGCTAATGCATATCTATACGGGTTTTTAAAAAATGCATTAGAAGCTGAAAAGTGAAATAGCTTTCTTGGGATTTAAAACAAGCTAAAACATAAGGGGAAATTAAATAATATCTTTCCATGGGTCACAGGAAGTTTATCTATAAATAGAGCATGTATTTGTTTCATAGCTAGCAGGCTGCAGAAAACAGCTCTTGGTGCAGAACTGCTGTAGAGAAAAGGCAGAGCGAACTGCACTGGTGCAAGTTGTACATCTACACCAAACTGCTGGTCCTAGGGCTGGAAAAGTCAAACTAGAAAAGGCATTACCTCTTGAGATTTTTCTACTCAGCAACTACTGAGAATTTTAAAAATAACATCTCAATTCTGCAAGCAGCCTGAAAAAGTTAGTCAAAAGTCTGAAGTTTCAATAAGTTGCTTGGGAGCAATACCAAGATCTTGTATGAACTAAATATCTTCACGCTTACTCCCAAGATAGTGAAAGTGGTGGTTCAACCCAGATGCTAGAATTCTTGTTTTAGTCCCATTCTATGTAAGAAGATAATTAGAAGACAAATAGGTCATCTATTGAACATTAAATTAAAAAAAAAAAAGTACCATAACAAATACAGAATGTTTTTGTGTTATTCACAAGCATAATTCATTTAAGAAAATTGTAGCTACAGAAATTCAAAATCCATGGACTGCCACTTTCTGGTAAACTAAACTTAATTTGGTACACAGAAACTTGCTTCTAAATGTGCTGGTTTTTTTTTTTTCAATTACTGCACAGCTTTTATACAGAAGAAAAAAGTGCTGCTGCTAAAGACACCTATATCAACATAACGGCCCGTGCACTAGTTGTTTATGATTCTTCCAGTCAAACTACTAACAACATTGTAGGGGCAGAATATGCACTTGATGATTTGCTTCTTTTAATGGGGTGTTAATATGTTGACTCTAACTTTTTGCAAATGACTCGATTTGTCAAACACCGCTTTGGGCTAAAAAATAAATAAATCTGTCCATGCACATTCACATTTCTCAAACTGGTTCTAATGAGGAAGTAATTTAGTTAAAAGTTCCATGTTTCTAACCCCTAGTCTTGATGGGACTTGCCAAGCAGGTGCCCACCACCATTCTCCCAGAATGCCACACCATGATCCCTCCAGAGCTGTGTAAAGAGATGTGATTGCTGTTGTGCTGGGCTATCTGGCACACAGAGAATGTGCCGTGAAAGGGAGTGGCTTCAACTGTTTTTCTGTTCTTCATGGAACTTTCCATACCTAAGCTACCTTGAAATCATCACTTCCAAATTTTTTTTGTGGTTTAGAAAGCATCACTTAACACATACAATTAGGTCTCTCAGCTTACCTTGATTGACCTTTGGGAGGAAGAATTTGTTTCAGAAAGACACACCCTATTTTAGATTCATCGGAGAATAAAAATATCTTCCAGGCTCCCCTGTAGCCTGTGAGCAAAGAACTTAATGACTTTCAGTGCCCTTACTCGCACCGCTACATTCACAGGCAGCTCAAGAAAAAGCTTTTCTTGCATGGCAAGTTACTGCAAATAGCAATCACATGTTGTAGGTGCTTTATAATTAGTGGTGACTAACAACCGTAACTCTTTGGCCCTGATTTCAGTTTGTTCTATCATTTTTATTCACCAAGAAACATGTGGACAGCTGTTATCTCCAATCCCGGCTTTTAATAAAATCCATGGAGGGAAGTTCAAAGATTAAGCTGGGAATGTGAATGTTTTCTCTGCCCAGCTGAGAGCTCTGCCCTTCAAAGAGTGTGTCTGGGAAGATCAGTCAGAAATACATCAGCAGCAATGCTGGCTGCAGTACTAGGGGTCTGGTAGACACCAAATTATTTATCGTAACTGTTCAGAACCTGCATCTGGGAACTGTGCAAGAAGCAGAAAAGCCTGGGAGGTGGTAGCATGCAGCTGCATCATGATTGCATGCATCCCTGGTAGCTTGTTTGCCCGAGGAGGAAACTGCCTTAACCTGCTAAGTAAGTGGCCTCTCAGCATGCTTCAATTGTTAGTAATATTTATGGCAGCCTGTCTTGCTGCAAACAGAAATAACAATTTTTGGCTTAAAGCAATAATATACGGACGTATCCTAGGACTCCTAACTCCTTTGCAAAATAAATAATTACATAAATCGTACGAAGGTTTCAACTGCTTCGAGTCTTTTGTTACCTTGTTGTACCTTAGTGTCTTGACTTCTCTCTGACCTGAGGCAATTAAAATCTTACTCTGTTCCTAAAACATGTAAGAATCAGTTAATTGAGGCAATGTACAATTCATATCTGACAGACATGTTAAATGTCATTAGCATATAAATCAATTCAAATAATGAAAATAATTCTTCTGTTGGACAGGTAGAAACGACGTCTTCAACTGAAAGTCTAAAGGCAGATAGGGAAATAGAGCATGTCTCCAGAATGCTGAAATTGTCCAGATTTTATTTGAAGGAAAAGTAAAATACAAGGTAGTGCTATTCTGTCCTCTCTTTGTTCTTCCAGGACTACTTGTATCTTTTTTTGGTTGGAAGTCTTTCATCACATGAGATAGGTTCTCAAACCATCTGGCATGTTCTTCATGTTTCTTGGGCAGTAGTGCTTAAGTTCTCTTTGTTATGCTCCATCTCTCTTGTGGGAAGTACTACCTTTCCCTCCCTGGACCAGAGACTCTCTCGTTTTATTTTAGCTTTTTGTATCAAAATATGCACTATATCATCTATCTTTATCCTAGAATTAGCAACTTATTTCATTAATGTGTGTAAGACCTGCAGACAGGAGGTGATTAATGCTTGTTACCTCTTATTAATTTATATTAGATATATAAATATTATATTAGAAAACCAACCCCTTATTCTGATCTCTAGAAAATTCAAAGACAATCCTGATTATATCTCAGCTACCAGTCACTGAGCAAATCGTGTCTGCACTGGAACCAATCCAATTGTTTAGATTGCTTGTCGCTTGCGTAAACTGAACAGTGTGCCAGATAGAGCAGCATTTTATGAATGTACTAAGTGCTATGTAAATAAATAAGAGCCAAATGGGTGGAGGGGATAATTTTTAATGGCAGATCAATAGATTCTCAAGTGCATTTCTTAGCATGAAATAGCATTTTTTGCTGAGAGATTTGTTGTCCTGGCAGGTTCTGATGCACAGTGGGGGACAATCTTTGTATTATTGTGTCAGTTTGAGCTCCTAATATTTCTATTTCTGACTCACTCCAACAGCTACACTCTTAGTGCATGTTTGCTAACTATGTTTCTCTATTCTACTCGCAGGTTCAAGTTTATTTTTTTCCTCTAAATTCTTCTTTCTTAGTACTTAATCAATGTCTCACAAAATTTCTCAAAATAGAGTTAGTTAAGTGTTAGGAAATATACCCAAACACACCCCAGCAGTGGAATGACACCTGGGTTAGGTATTTGCAAGCTCCCTGACTCATTTTCACCTTGAAACTGTTGGGGTACTGATCAAAGATTTTATTAAAGTTCTCAGAACTTTTCATAAGAGGCTCATTACTTGCCCTATTTTATTAAATCTTTTAAGCAGTATATTAGATGTACTTAAAGAGTGAGTGAAATATCCAAATACCTGGAACCTAAGATCTAAATTTACAGTCTAGCCTCTCTCCTTAGAATTGAGTTTAGCTACATTTACTTCTCTTTCTCAGTGTCACTTGGTGTTTTGGCAGAATTGATCATCATTTAATAGAAAATATTCAGCATGTAATATTAGAGCTACTTATAAGCTTGATAGAGGTTAAGGGCTCCTTGGGGCCAGACTGGCTAGCCTCTGTGTGGTGCTAATAAAGCTGTGCAATACTGCATGCCTAAATTAGCTGTGCAGAGTTAAACTCTCCTGGGGACTTACTCAGTGAACCTTTATGTCTCAGAGAAGCAGTCTTTGATCAGATCTCTGCTGTTGGGAGCCCCCATCTGTGGGCTGATGGAGAATACCATTTGGCTGACCTCTTTCAACTTAGTTTAATTTTTCAGAGGAGCCTCATTTTAAACACCGAGACCCAACAGCGCTGGGGTTATGCAAATCTGATCTGGGAATGTGTGCCAGCTGCTACAAAGAGAGCTTTAATTTACCACTTATTTTCATGAGCTTTCTGTTCCCTGACTACAAATGCACAGATGCATAGATTCCTTGAGGACAGAATTTTCTGGATGGATTGCATCCCATGTGATGTGCTAGACTTCTTTACCTCTTTGATCTGCTCTGGTGCAACACAGGAGTAACTAGCCATGGCTAATCATGGCAGGCAGTCTAATCAGGGAGCCTGGAAATGAGAATCAGAATTTAATGCATTTTTATTCAGTGAGTTAATATTGAATGAATAACTAAAGTGTTTTGACAGAAAAAGGTCTCAAACTTTCATTTTCTTCTTTTTCTTTTCTTTAATGGTTACTGCAAAAAGCTCCATGTACTGCAGTTACTTTCATCACCAAGGAAGGGAGGCAGTGTCAGTATCAGAGGTTCCTTGCTTATTTTGTTCTGTTGGATTTCTTTCATCATCTTTTGGAAGAATTTCTAGCTCAATGTGTCTCTTAGTACATTTCTTCCCAGCTTTTAAATTTATGCCTCTCCTAATGAAAATCTTGAGAGTTCTTCAGCTGCATGTGACAAGAGTTTTGTGAATGCTAACCCGGGGCTGTGTCCTTTTGTGGATCGTGGTGATTGTGAGATGACTTACAAGAATGTTAAGTAGCTGCATTTTGCTTTAGGAAGCATACCAGACTGTCATTTCAAATCTGTGAGGAAACATAGGTATGTTACCATTCATCTGTGCTTTATTTCAGTACTTCCTACTGAGAGGAATTAATCTGGATTCTGTAGGAAATGAGACTATCCCTCCCCTATGGTAACAAATGTAACAACAACACTTCTGGTGTTTCCCTGATTTTAAAAGAAAATGCATGGCCACAAAACCTGCATATTGAGAGGGGTCACGATTCTGGCAGGAATATCCAAACTCACAATTTAATTCTCTTTCCAGTGATGAGTTCACATCTGATCTTAAGTTATGTTATTATATTAGTTTACTATACAAGATGAGGAACAAAGAGGGAAAAATCAGTATGAACATCACAGTACAAATGCAAAATATTCCATATCAAACCGCCTATCCAAGCACACATCTCTAAGAACTTTTGTCTACTGTTGTGATATTAAACTGCACATGCTTCATAATCTAGCCCTTCTAAATTACTCTTTCGATTTCTGATGCAATTTTTAAAAAATCTGTAAAACAGAAGTAATTGTATTAGTGCCTTAAATATACTGCGAAAAAATGTACATTTATATTACAGTGTCCATTCAATGGCTGTTTGAAGAAGTCATAAAAACAGATGAAAGATACACTGTCAGCAGTATAAAGGAGTCCTCCCCTCTTGAGGTCAGTTAAAACGTAAAGAAAAGGTGACTGACAATAATTACTCCAGAGACAATAAACAGAAACAGGACCACTAGGCTTGATTGCTCAAGGAACTTCAGAGGACAGAAAAAGCAGGAGTTATGGCAACCTCTTTCCACAAAATGCCCAAAATGCCTATAAAAAAAACTCTGTGATATACAAATAGATAGAAAATAAAGTGAAGGTTGCATTACGACTCAGGGCCCCATGAAAGTCTGCTAATTCAGTAGCAAGTTCAGATCTTTATCAATATCAGGCTATTCTGATTTTTGAATCATATCTTCCAAGCTGTCTTGAGACATCATGACATTGCTTTACAGACTCATGATCCCCTGAGTCTCTGCTTTAATTTAAGTGTTCAGGTCAGCAGGGCAGCACTGAGGCAAGCTATGCTTTGGCTATCAGACTTTTCAAGTGTAGGTCACACAGCAGTAACTTTTCTAAGGAAAGTTGTACCAGTTGTTTGAATCCATACAGTTGTCTCCTTTTAAATCAAGACTAAGTTGAATTCAGATGAAACATCTGTTTAAAATATATTACCCAGTTTCAGTCCCAGCACCCAAACAGATGAGTTTGTTAAAGAGGCTCTATTCCCATGCACAGAACACAGGGAAAGGTACGAATCACAGCATCACAAAACAGGCAAGATCAGACCCAATTCTGAAGGTTGTGTAGTCCCACCTTACTGCTCAAAGCAGGACTGACTATGTCACATCGCTCAGGACCACTTCCAATCAGCTTTCGAGCATTTCCAAGGAAGAAGACTAAAGACTCATGGGACACTCTTCCAATGTCTGGTCACAGTTTCTTTAGTCTGTGTGCACCTTCATGTATTTGAATTTGTGCCCATTGCCTCCTGTCCTGTCTCCACTCTGCTGAGAACAGACTTCCTTCCCCTTTAGTCTGTCTCTCCCATCCTGTTAGGGCTCTATATACGCTGATAAGGTATCCCTTGAGCCTTCTCTTCTTCAGGCTAAACAGTCACAGATCTCTCTGTCCCCATATGGCAGATGCTCCAAGCTTCAAGCTCTTAATCTCTTTCCTGGCCCTCCACTGGACTCACCCCAGCAGGCCCAGGTGTCCTTTGTATTGATGAGTGCAGAACTGGACACAGCATTCCAGGCGTGCCTTGCCAATGCTGAGTGCAGGGGAAGGATCACATTCCTCAACTTCCAACACCCTTCCTCAAGCAGCCCATGATGCTGTTGGCTGTATTTGTCCAAAGGGCTTGTGTTCACCTTCAGATCTACCAAGAGCAGCAAGTCCTTCTCTGCAGAGCTGATTTCCACCTTGTTGAGATCAAATTACTAAATCAAAGTGGAGGTGATATTGCCCACGTTTATCTCACATATAACCCTCTATAAAATTAATCATTGCCGCAAATACTGAAATAAATGTGTGTAAACAATACAAAACTGCTGTCTAGCTAACTGTAAAATGAAAGGTTTATGCTCAGTATTACACCTGCAGGCATTAACAGCTACCAAAATAACCATTTCCTAGCATATAAAATACACAATAGTTTTAACTACTAGGGTATTGGGATGCAGACCAACTTAAATTGTGGAATATTCTTTTCCACAAACTCTAATTTATCTTAGGAATTTACCTGTAGCTATGGCAAATCACTTTTTCAGTGGAATTTTGCTTTATTCTCTTAATATCAAAAGATAAGTATGCCCAACATGTCTACTGGTGGTGACTTTCCAGACTGATTTCTACTGAGCCACCGTCTAGGCATTTCATATAAAACTGGGGACAGCAAATGTGGGGAAAAAAATATATCTTCAAGAAATATCAATATTATGTGTTATGCTATTTAAAGCATATAAAAAAAGTCGAAACCAAAAACCGTTCACCACCACCCCACACACACTTTAAGAAAGGATAGAAAGAATACCAAAACACATTTAATTTTTGAAAAGAAAACCCACATGAATCTACTGCTTGGATATAGTAGGGCAGAGAGAGGAGGCCCTGAACTTTTCCTCCCCTTAAGAGATGACACCAGCAACTGGGTGAGCACCCCTGGCCCCCAGCACAGGTGTGCCTCAGCATATACTCATGCTGCTGCTGAGAGTTCCAAGTGTCAAGAGACTTCCACCTACTTCTTGTGTTCAGTTGTCTTGATATCTTTCAAACAGAAATAGAAAGGGCAAACCCACACGATTTGTGTAGGGAACATAGGCAGATGGATAAGGGTTGAACTGCAACCTTCTAAGCTTGGTATCTGGAGCTCGTGGTGCAATCTGTTCCGTGAAACATCCTTTCCCATGTTATTTCTGGCTGTTTCTGCAATGCGTCATCAAATGCTATTCATACTATGAAGCACAATGATTGCATTGCTCTTTAATTCCTCTCAAGCTTGCCGTGACTGTTGATTAAACAGTATGTGGGCTATGATTAGCTTCAATGTAGAATACAAAATTGACTCCTACCTGCTCAGGAGGATCACCATAGCAGACAATGCTTTGGTTTTATTTTCTCTTGAGCCCTGTGATCAGTTCTAGGACCATAAATATAATAGCCATGCAAATATAAACCTGAACCACTGCAAATATAGAATTTGTCTTCCCTTTGGTCAGAATAATGAAAAATAAAAGTATTTTAGACTTAACCTCAAATTTCAAAATCATTTAGTCCTTATAACTGCTGCTATTACAGTGATACTTGTCTTCTCCTTTCAGCATTTCCCCATTCTTCTCCTTTCTCCCCAGAGAAGTACCCAACAAATACAGCTCAACAAGTTCTGTTGTGATTTTCTGGCTTCCAAGAGCTTTGGCCTGTGAATATCCTTGGTATCTACTGGCAGTTCAGCTTATTCTGGGTGCTTTTCTCTTAGTGTCTATCTCAGTATCTAGTTCTCATTATATCTGTAGGAGCTTTCAACAAGACTTTTATAAAGTCCCACCAAAATTTGCATTTTGTTAAAATTGAGTGGCCTGTTCAATGGATAAGAAAGTGATGGAACAATCATATCCAGAGGGCAGTGGGGGTCAGCTGAGTGTTCTGATAGAGATTGCTGACAAGTGATGTCTCTCAGGGGTCCATACTGGGACCAGTGTTATTTAATATCTTCAGCAACGGCATAGACAAAGTGATCGAGTGCACCCTCGGTGAGTTTGCCAATGACCCCAAGTTGAGAGGTGCTGTTGACACTCCTAAAAAGACAGGATGTCATCCAGAGGGACATGGACCAGCTCAAGAAGTGGGCCCATGAAGCCTCATGAGGTTTAACAAGACCAAGTGCAAGATGGTGCATCTGGGTCAGGGCAAACTGTGGTATCAATCAGCTTGGTTCTGGTGGGAGAAAATCTCAACATGACCCAGCCGTGGGCACTCCCAGCCCAGAGAGCCAAACGTGTCCTGGGCTGCATCCAGAGCAGGGTGGGCAGCAGGGGAGGGAGGGGATTCTGCCCCTCTGCTGTGCCTTCATGAGACCCCACCTGCAGTGCTGCATCAGCTCTGGGGTCCCAGCACAGGAAGGACACGTAACTGTAGGAATGAGTCCAGAGAAAGGCCACCATAAAGATGATTATCTCCTACAAAGACAGGCTGAGAGAGTTGGGATTGCTCAATCTGGAGAACAGAAGTCTTCAGGGACACCTTAAGGCAGCCTTCCAGTACCTAAAGGGAGCCTACAAGAAGGTTGCAGAGGGACATTTTTTTAAGGGTATCTAGCAATAGGAAAAGGAGAAATGGCTTAAAACTGAAAGAAAGCAGGTTTAGGTTAGACACTAGGAAGAAATTCTTTACTGTGAGGCTGCTGAGGCACTGCAACAGATTCCACAGAGAAGTTGTGGATGTCCCACCCCTGAAAGTGTTCAAGGCCAGGTTGGATGGGGCTTTGAGCAATGCAAAGCTTTGAGCTTCCTGGTCTAGTGGAAGGTCATCAACCACCAACAAAACAGAACAGCATAAGAGAAACCAGTGGCTGGAAGTGAACCCACATAAACTGAAGACAAACACATTTTTAAACATTAAACTCATGTTTTAAACAGTGAGAATGTTTAATCATTGGAGCAAAGTTTCGAGTGAAGTGATAAATGCTTCATTTTGTGTTATCTTCAAACACAGGCTGCTTTTTTGGCATGTATTCTAACATGTACAAGCTATATGTCAGAGAAGGGCAAGTTATCCTTTTCTCTGAGCAGGGATAAGGGAGAGAAACAATGTTTGTGATACAGGGAGATTAGGGAAAATTATGCTCATTCTTCTTTAATCCCATCTGTGAATTAATACAATATGAGTGTGATTGCATGCACAAAAGTGAGCACAAAATGTCTTGGTCATTTTTATGCTGCCAGTATCATTAATGGGTACAAGTTCTGGATATCTGTATTCTTTCATTGCTTCAGTGGGGTCCCAAAGTCACTGTACAGTGATTCCCCCCCCCTTTAGACTCAAGGGAAGACCTGCAGAACTAAACGTCTGTCTGCAAGAGATCACTAAGAATTTTTGTCTCTTTTAAAAAAAATCTTTTGAATCATAAACTCATCCCAGTTCTGGAAATTCATTAGTGATTGTTTATTTAGTATAATGGCTCAGTTCCTTTCTCATTATTAAAAAGTTTCTTTCAAAGTAATATAGTTTTTCTGTTTGGGCACTGTGGAGCAGCTCATATTTCTGTTATGCTTGAAGTGCCAATTTTTAAACACGACTTCTGAGATTCTGAAATGTGCCACAATATAAGAATCTGCACAGTGATGATTACTGGCAACTTTCACTGGCACTGAGGTATTGTAAAATACATTATCGATTCTAATTATTGTCTGTAGCATTTCCCATACCAGAATCCTAAATTTTCTAGTCGGAATAACACTTGGTAGAATGGAAAGTACTCTTTAAGTTTCTACTTTCCATTAACAGCCAATCTTGCTATTTTCTTGCTTTTCATCTTTGCTGTTAGGTTGGAACAAAACAAAACCCAAGAAATATCAATTTTAATTTTTAGGATAGGGCCTTGTTTTCTGAAAAATATGAAGTCAAATAACTAAACATCATTTAAAAAGACACTCACTGAGACCAACTAAAGCCACAGCAGTTGTTGCATTTTAAGACTAATGAAATTAGAAAGTAAAGTTCTGAAAAATCTTAAACTCCATGAGAAATGGACTTTTCAAAGTGGTTTTATGAAGACATTAACCAGGTTTACATTGTTCTCTTATGGCAATTTTGCTAAAAATCAGCTAGTTTCCTTCACCTGAAATTACTTTTGTTCAGACAAAAGAGAAAAAAATCAATAAACTAGATTTGAAGCCAGTGCAAATTGATTTAGTTGTTTTGAAGTCCATAGATTTATCACAATTTCTATTATTTAAGGAAGAAGTGAAACTGTCCCCTGCTAAAAAATGCCTACCTCTTTACCTCTTTTAAGTGGCTGGAGCTGCCCAGGAAACATCATATTCTATTACTTTTCAGGACTGCATTTATTGCTGTGTTTTGCCTCAGCAAGATATTATAACAACGGTATGGGCTGTGTGTCCAGCATCGAAGTGTGCTGCCTGCTTTTAGTTATTTCTAACATGCATTCTTTACCATCCCTCCTCTTAGCCTTTCAAGGAGACGTTTGAACTAAAATAGTACTAGCGGCCTTCAAAAAACTCTCTGTAAGAAACGAAAGCAGTCCCTAAATCTTGGTAGCAGAGGGAATCTACAACGGAGGTAGAGCATTTCTCTGAGTTCTGAACTATGTTTCATCTCATGATTTGTGTATGCAATGGTTACAATGTGAGGGCCGAGCATTCTGTGTGTGGCATCTCATGATTTAATATTTTCTAAACCTTTCCTTCTGTCTTTTAATGTGTTTCTGTGTACTTCATGAAGTCCCCATTTCTGAAGATTTTCATCTCCTAGAGCCATGTTAGCCATTCAGTAGAAACAGCTAGGAGAGCCAGAAAGAAAATAACTTTTCATCAGGAATCGATCTAGACTCCTCATTGACTGGTGCCAGTAGTGGGGAGCAGTTGAGTTAAAGGGATTAATTCTCCACATGTTCCAGTTGTCAAAAACGTGCAGTGGTTTCTTTGATGAAGTCTTTTCAAATAGGTCTCAGTTTCCAATGCAGAAGAAAGTGAAAGAAGCAAAAAAAAGGTAGCTTGGGAATTTCTTTACGATGAGTTTAGCACAATTTCTTACTGATGAGCTCTTCTGCCACATGTCAAATCCTGTGTTCATTTTTGGGCCCCTCACTTCAAGAAAGACATTGAGGTGCTGGAGTGAGTCCAGGGAAGGGCAACAGAGCTGGGGAAGTGTCTGGAGCACAAGTCCTGTGAGAAGTGGCTGAGGGAGCTGGGAGTGTTTAGCCTGGGGAAAAGGAGGCTCAGGGGGTACCCCCTTATCACTCTCTACAACTGCCTGAAGGGAGGATGTGGCCAGGTGGTGGTCGGTCTCTTCTCCCAGGTGACAAGTGAAAGGAAAAGAGGAAATCCTTAAGATGCAAAAGGGGAGGTTTAAATTAGATATCACGAAAAGTTTTCCCAGAAACGTTTGTAAGGCATTGGAAAAGACTTCCCAGGGAAGAAGTGGAGTCATCGTCCCTGGAAGTGTCCACAAACCATGTGGATATGACACTTGAGGACATGGTTTAATGGAGAACATGGTAATGGTGCTGTGTCGACAACTGGATTTGATGACTTCCAAAGTCTTTTCCAGCCTTTATGATTCTGTGATTCTGCTACTTATGAAGCAAGCAAGAGCTTTGCCATCTCAGGAGAGCAGATCACCACATCCTTTTCCCATGGTATGAGCAGACAGAAGAGACAGATAGCAAAAGCCTCCTTTGACATGGATGACAAACCTCAGCCTGCCAGTTATCCCACTGTCAGTAGGTATTGTCTATGTGTAATGTACACAGCATACAAGGGTTCTTATAAATAAATGAGACATTCATATTCCAATACTTCTTGTCCATGTATTGACTTGTAAAAAATTAAACTCACTGCTTCTTTGCTCCTTCCGCAAAGAACACTTTAAATATATGAAGGAAGAAAAGCAGAGGGAAATTGCAACATGCTCTCCAGACAAAATTTGTTTGTTAGCTAATTTCAAAGCACATCTTTATACTCTGGAGCTTTAGGAGAGGATGGAAGTAACTGTAGGCTTAGGGCACAATAAGTACCCATGACTGTCGTGATACATATTTGTTTGAGGAAACTTTTCCCTACACTTCTACTGATGCAGTGTGGGCTCTCAGCCTCCCCACCTGCCAAATAAATCCTGCAGGATGTCACAGGCTGAGTGTCTGTTTCCTGCTAGGCAGTGCCCTGTGACCCTTGGCAGCAGGAGCCTCTTTCCCTTCGGTCTTACTGCGCTGCTTTGTGTTGTCTCTGGGTGAGAGTTCAGAATGTTGCTCCCTTGGAAGATCTTGGACTAAAGCCCCAGGTAGGAAGGAAGTGATGTGCAGCACCTTTTGTCAGAGATAAAATGCAATTAGCCTGGAGGATGTGTGAGTAAAGGAAGCTTACAGGAAAATAGAATCACATGACTCTGATGAAGCATTTAAAAGCACTTGTCTCAAAAATAGGATAAAGTCAGTTAGAATGCAGGAAAGCTGGAATCCTTAGGCAGTCTTTCAGTGTAGCTCAGGTCCCATAACCTATCAAAATATGTCTTTAGCCCCTGTGAATTTTCACAGATAGGGTGGTTGTGATGTCTTTTCTGTCTTTTCATGTGAAGTCATAGCAAATGCAGATCTAAACTGTGCACTTATTTTGAAGATGTAGAACAAAAAATTATGTTTATAATAATACGCCTTCATATAGTGTACCATGTCTGTATATAATTTTCAGTAAGAGTAAAGGGAGGTTTCAGTCTGTCTGGAATTTGTATTTGGTTTTGGTATCAGTATTTTCAGTATCAAATCTGGATTTTTCATTTTGAAATAAAGTATCATTTGTTTACTGATTTAATGAAATCAAACTCTTCTTACTTCTGTGGTCCTTCCATAACTGAAGAATATATCCATTTTCTATGTTGAAAAAATGTAATTATAAAAGTTTTTTCTTACCAGATTTGCGTGTCGTTGATGGTTTTATGTATGTGGTTCAAGCAATTTTATGACTGAAACTGACACTATAGGTAGACAAGACACAGTACATTTGAATAAAAACATGATAAAAAGTCAGGCAAGGTGATGAATGGAATAAATTCAAAATTACCTGCAGCAGAGTGACTTTCCCGGAAGGTCAGCTTACTAAATTAATTTCACAAGGGTTATTTTTAGCAATTTTGAAATTTCATTTGGAACAGCCAGCTTAGATGTAACGTTAGAAATGGAAGTAACAGCCACAGCTTTGTAAACAGGAAAAGCCTGGTGTGTAGTATCACATTATAACATTATTTGTGTTAATTATGCCACAAACAGAACAGAATTTTGGCCACACAAATTGATAGCAATTAAAGATATAAAAGTGATTTCAAAACATGTTATTTTTATCCAGTAATATTTATGTTTGTTTACATCAGTGCAGAATCACTTCGGTTCTGCTCTCCCTCTTCTGTTCTTTTGTTGTGAAATTAAAGGGAAATTAGAATGAAAAAAATATCTCCCAGCAATGGGTTCAATTGACATTTCAGGGATTTTCTGATACCAATACTATTGAGATAGATATGTGCCACATTTCCCTGAGCAGACGAGACAAATGAAACTTCTGTGGGATTATTTACAAGACCTAAGTAGACCAGAGGTGCTCCCAGTGGACCCCCGTTTCCTCTGCATGTTCAAGCTATGATTAGTGCAAGGTTGGAGAGGAGCCATCCTCACTTCAGGAAGCCGAGGTGACCAGTCACTGACCGCGGTGTGCTCTCTCCCTCACGGCAGATCAAGAGCCATTCTGGTTTGCTCCTAGCTTCCTCATCAGGATGTAATGATACATCCAAGCCATGAGCCATTTCCTTCGATTGCACCTCCTCCACTAGTGGTTGGCTAGATAAGAGATATTATATAGCTTCACAAGCTCTTTGATGGACACAATTTATCAAAGGGACATCCTACCCTTCCTTGTGCAAGTAGGACTACGTGGGGCTGCGTACGTGCTCCCAGTCAGGGGACACTGAACTGTCCAGGCGGTTCTCCTCCTGCTCAAGAAGTGCCTAGTGGTGGTACAGCACTGGCACAGGTCCCAGACTTGGCACCAGCAAGAATCCACAGTGATTGTTTTAGGATTATATGCTACTTGATCCCTTAGAATTTCATCATATGTCACCTAGATAGCTTAGGCATATGCTTGCTTATTCACAGCAGTAACAAAATCACAGTCATCCATTTAAAAAAATGGCACTGAAGTTAAAGGAAGGTGGCAAATAGGCACAGATACCACACTGTATGATAATGTACATAGAAGATCAATTGTCCACAAAACTTACAATTTAAAATCGGTGGCTCGCAAGTTTATTTTTGCACCTTGCTTCTGTTTCCATTGATAGTATAGGGCTTACAGCCTCTGTTCAGTTCATGCAACAGGAATTCATGATATCCACCTGAGAAGTATATGAGACAGCATCTAGGCCCAGGCAAGGGAGGAGATGCTGAGAAATGCTGGTTAGAGGAAAAGGCAGTCTTCAGGACATCAGAACGTTCTCAAGATCCTAACTGTATATTTTGGCAAAGGAGTATTTAAGGAGGAAGCATAAAACAAATGTCGTTTTGTGGGCGTTGTTTTGTGGTTTCTTTTTTCAAGAAGATTATTTTGTGTATCAGGGACAGTATAAAAAAAACATTACATGGAAATGCTGACTGAGAAATGAGAAAGTTGGGAGTGGTTGGTACCACAGGTGCACTGGAAGTAGGAGGAAATGAGAAGAGGAAAACTCATGTCAAGTTTTACCACTAAAAAAAAGAGTAAAGTGACAAAATTCTCATCTCCACATCTCTCTTCCTCTTCATATGGGAGAGAACTGATGATTTGCAAAGGCAGCCAGTATTGTATCCGATTGGGGATCAGTGAAATCAAGAGAGAAAACAGCCTATCTGTTGCAGCCAAATGATACAGAGAAGAAGGAAAGAGGGGGAGAAACTGAGGAGAAAATAAGAATTATTAGTTAAACAACTAAGAAGTTAATTAATTTATAATCCTGGGAAGAGAAAATGGAAGTACTCAACAACTGGACTAAATCAAGTAGTTAGATTCCATTTAAATATTCTGGCCAGTCTGCCCTTTTTATGGAGCAAGAGAAAGAAGTAGGAGCTGGCAAATTTTTGTCAGTACCACCTAGACAACCAAAAACCATCAAACCCTGTATGTACTGCTGTGGAAGATTATAATAAATATACTTTTCATTTTACCATTCATTACATGCTGGACATATCAAGCAAATAAGAGCATTAAAGCAGAGAATAAAAATTACTGTATTCCAGCCCTTAAAAAACTGTTAATGATAAACATTTAATCCTCAAACTAAAAGTAGGCAGGTTGTCAGCCATGCACTTGATAAAATTTTTTTTGATACTTTAAGACAAAAACTGCTTCTATAAATGGTGCAAGTTGTGTTTCATGAAGGAGAAGGAGATGTGCTTTTTTCTATGTTAAATGCAAATTTCACCTAATAGTAAGACATACAGTGTTTATTAGCATATTACAAGACTTACATCACAATCATATACTCATCTCTATTACTAAATAGATGCATTATTGAATCTCAAGATTCTCAATACCCAGAAAACTAGTTTCTGATATTTTGTGCTCACATTCTATTCATCGTTTTTTTTTCTCCTAGGGAGGCACACTTTGTAATATTTTCTGAAGTTGATAGCATCCACAAAAGAGCACATCTTACTACATTGTGGCAATATTAAAATGGAACAGACCACAGCTGGATGACAATTATTTTAGAGTTAATGACAGCTTAGTTTACTTTGATTTCAGTTATCTGAATTTTTTCTATATTTGAAAATTCTCCAATTATTGTTATAAAAGCTTTAATGATAAAATTAGTGAGAAGATTTGGCACATAACCTACATATATAAGGAAGCTCATGCAAATTACAGCTGAGATTTGTTTCCTCTTTCTTTTCAAACAGAAGGTGTTCAGAAGGGCATTCATTTGGCATAGTAAAGACCAGCAAGATTCTGTAAATTTGTGTCCTAACCCCGTGAAGCCCTGGGACACGTACTTAACGTTAAGTTCTGGGATCACATTAGAGCCAATGGGACTATTGACTTTGTAAAAATAGGTATGCTTAAGTGACCTGCTGGATTAGAGTCAATATTTTCAGCAGAGAAGTCGCAGATGCTCATCCCTGGAAGTGCTCAAGGCCAGGCTGAATGGGCCTTTGAGCAACCTGGTCGAGTGGAAGGTGTCCCTGCCCATGGCAGGGGATTTGGAACTAGAGGATCTTTAAGATCTCTTCCAATCCAAATCATTCTATGATTCTACAACCCTATGGTTTTTTGCCTCTTACAGAATGGAGATCCTTAAATCAGGATTTAACAGAAAATTCAAATAAAAGGTATAAAATTTCCATCCTCAGGCAACTACACCTTTTATGCAATTTAATTTTACTTTTCAGTACCAGAGGTTAAAAAAGGCAAGGTATTCAGCATTTTTAACTACATATGACTGCACAAAATCCTGAAAAAATTGCTATCTTAAAACCTGAGGAATACACAAACTGGGTTCAGAAATCTCACACTGTCCAATCCCAGGCTTCAGGAAGCTGCAAAAATATGTGCTCTGTACGTGCAGTAGTTTTTGGCACTGCATTATTCATACAGAAAGAGTACTTTGAATTGCTTTGTAGACTTCTAGGTGCTAAGTTAGGGCTCTTCAGGGATATGGCGGAGCTGAAACTGAGGTATATTGAGATACCCTTCCAGTGCTCTGGTCTCCATTTCTGTATGAACTCTGAGAATATATCCTGTGGGCTGGATAGAGATAAATACCAATCAGATGTAATGATTAGGACGGCAAATATTTAATTATTTTATCCTCCAGTGAAAAGTTTGAGCAGGCTGATGTTGAACTGCTACGAATTAAAGATTGTTATGATTGTTACTTAGTACGTGCGTTTCCTCATATTCCAGTTTGTTACAGCAACAATGGAAAGAGGCATGAGGAGGTACTTCCTGTACCCTAAATTTAACTTCAATATGTTTCCCTTCTTTCTATATTTCAAAATCCCTCTTTTTGCTTATGCTCTTCCTGAGGTGAAGTTTAATTTTATGCATTGTTGACAACATTCAAATTTGAAACAAACACAGTCTGAATTTTTCTTTCAATTCAAAACCTGATTTTTATTTTGAGAAAAGTACTGGATGGATTTCAGCTTATATAGAATTTTCATTCAGTTCCAGGACCATTATTACATCTATTTTGGTCATGTCAACTCATCTTCCTAGTGCCTTCTTTTCTGTAAAGATCCAGATAATGTGGGTGTCTTCTCTGGTTATGCAAGAATAAGAATAATATTGAGAATTCTAAAGGCTTTGGGGGTTATCCATTCTCTGTTGGACAACTGGAGGTTTATGCTAAATAACAGATAAAGGTTTTTCACCCAGGAGGTGGTTGAGCACCGGATCAGGTTCCCCAGGGAAGTGGCCACGGTACCAAGTCTGAGACAGTTCAAGAAGCATTTGGACGATGCACTCAGGCACATGGTGAGATTCTTGGGGTGTCCTGCACAAGGCCAGCTGTTGGACTCAATGGTCTGTATGGGTCTCTTCCAACTCAGCATATTCTCGGACTCTATGACTAATCCTCAGTGTATCCTGGCAAAGCAATGCTTCTTTCGCTGGCAAAGCAATTGGACAGTGCATGCATGATAAATATTTACTTGTTTGCTCATGGGGTGTATTAATGTCTAAGAGTCTGACAGGTACTAACACACTACTCTCAGTAGTCTGTGGTGATAAATCAAGTGTCAGTCTGCATGAGCTCTTGTTTAACATCCCACCTGATTAAATTCTTAGGCATATAAAGATGCTCTGCTCCAAGCAGTTTGAAGGGCAGTAAACTTCTTTAGGAGTGAAAGACTCAGGTTCATGTCCCTGTGGCACATGTCTGTTCATCTGTTGGCTATTCAGCAGTGAGCCATTCTTAGATTCTCCTTGGACACAAACCATTGCACACAAACATCCATCCCAGCAGGATGTTCAACCTCCACCTGGCAAACCCAAAGCTACCTTCTTTCTAGCCAAATCATGTTTGCATATTTCCACCTAACATAACAGTTCCAGAAGAGAAGACCCATAAAAGAACTTGTTGATCTCTGTAGAAAATACATTTGAATCTTCCATGTGTCACATGGATGTACTAATCTGTGGGCTGTTGATTATTTGCAGAGGGAGTTTCTTTCCATTTTCCAACCAGGAAAAAGAGTGCCTCTCTTGGGAAAAAACCCCAACCTTAACAACCTGGATATGGCTTTGTTTTTTACAGTCTCTATCTGTTTCTCTGTAAAGCAGTAGGGTACACCATCGTCACAGCATTCAGGGCCACAGTAAGAACATGTCTCCAGTTTCAGCTGCAGAACACAGGCCTATGGAAAAGTATTTTTAATATTCATTGAAATCTTCCTGTAAGCTGATTAATTGTATGTGTTCAGTAAGGTTTTCTGAAAATTTCAAGGAAGAACTTCCAGGCGTCACAAAGGAAACCAATGGCAAACACAAGGGTAAAATTACCTCACATCCCACGCCAGGTCTGAAGTTCAGTCTCTGGCTTATTTCCCCTTGGCAGCAATAGAGATGCATTTTGGCAATGTAAATTTTAGCTTTATTGTCCATGCAGGGAACTTATAGGCAACTAATAATTTAGCACAAGTACCTGACAGGAGCTCAAACCTGACTGTTTTGATTTTCAACAACAATTGGATAGTGCCCGTCTTGTTGCCATCACTAGCACTGCTGAATTTTTTTCCCCATCTGAAAACAAATAAGCCAGGAAAATACTCTTTACAGCCTACGCAGTTCTCCACTACAGCTGACAACCATGACCTGTGCAGCTTTCCTGAATTCTGGCTCAGGGTAGGTGTAAAGACAAGGAGAGTGTGTGCAGTGGATGTTTAGCTCAAAACTTGTGTAACTGTGCTAAAGTGTCACGAATACAACCTGTTTTCTCCCTTGGGATCAACACCAGATGGACAGTGGCTTCTACTGAGCAGAGTTAATCCTTTATGTAGCTAATCAACTCTTGAACTTTTGCTCCCTAAGAAAAAAAACATTAGAGAGAAGGAAATGCCTGGTTAGGCCTCATTAAACTGTTGCTGCCAGGCACTGTAAGATCATGGATAATGAGGACCTCACTTTTCAAGGAGTTGAATGTTTAATTTTTTCTGCATTTCTGGTCCAAGGATTGGACCAATTGAAAGATAGAGATTTCTTCTCTGGTTTTTGTCACCTTTATCTAGCAAGACTTTTCAGTCCCTCAAAAATATGTGTGTTTCTCTCCTTTACTCCTTGAAAAAAAAAGAGCTGCAAACAAGTGCTGAGATACACATTCAAGGAAAAGATTGAATAAATCTTTCTAAAGCAAATGGAAGAACATGTTGACGTGAACTCTTCAAAATCTCTAAGTACTTACCATCAGAAGAATAAATTCTTTAGAAGGAAAACACTTATTGTCATCTCGTAGTGGTAGACACATTAAGGTTTAATGCCTATTTTAAAATGTGGGTTATCCATAAATAAAATAATACCTGTCAGTCCGTCATCCTTGAAATTAGCACTGGATGCCTTTTCAAATGTTATGGCTTGACACAGAGTTTAGTTGAAGAAGGGACCAGAAGTGCTTCTTCTCTGCATCATCAACTACTTATGAATTGATCAATAGTTATTATCCTCACATAGTGTCTCCTGTCTTGTTTCCTTTGGATAATTCAGAATTTGAACGATGTGTTTCTCTGTTTTCAGTCCGTCTAGATAAACAAATTTTGGTAATCTTTGTACTACCATTCATGGGCTTTTAAAGGCACTCCTGTGCTTCAGAGTTATTTCAGAGGTGTTGAAGTTTGCCAACATCTTATTCAAAAAACAGTCACCTACTATCTACTGCTCTAAAATAGGAAGAACAGTACTCTGGTGGGTTGAGGCTGCTTGGAATTCTCTCTCCCCTCCTCCTTCCTTTTAGCTTTTATTTCTGACCAGACGCAGTATGCTATATTCCTTCGGTCAGTTTGGATCTGCTGTCTCAGCTGTGTCCCCTCCAGCCCACTGGTGAGAGGGGAATGCTGGAGAGGCAGCGCTGGTGCTGTGCCAGTGCTGCTCAGCACCTGCCAAAACATGGGTGTGTTACCAACACCCTTCTGGCCACCAACACAAAGCACAGCGTGGGGCAGGGGGGCTGCTGTGGGGGAAAGGAACTCCATCTTATCCAGATCCAATACAAGTTTTTGAAGTATATCATTTCTGTTCTCACTGTCCACACTCTGGATTTCTTAATGTTGACATGTAATCCTGAAAACAAGCGTCTTCTCCTGAGAAGTCCAGATACTTGATTATTTGACTGACAGATGGAAAGAATTTGATGGGATAACGTCTAGAAGGAATGATTCATCAGGAAAGACTGAAGTACTAAATGACAGTTTAAAGGGAAGAGGATGAGCCTTTTTCCTACTTGAAGAAAAATCTGTGAGCAGGAAGCTACTGCAATAGGTACAGATTTAAATAAAAATGAAAGGGCCTCTTAGTCACCAAGTCCATTTCCTTATTTTAATAAACTGAGACCAGTAGCTTGAATGGTTTTGGAAGGATCATGCTGAAGATCAGAGAAACAATGCCTATACCAAATGCTAGCATGTGTCTCTGTGGATATAGCACATCTATTCCTGTCAGGCTCTGTTTCTCCATATTTTGGTCATATCCCACAGCTAAATACACTGCATTGAAGCAATCCACAGTAATGTTAATTATAGACTCCAGTACTGCGATGTTTATTTCTAAAAACAACAAAGATGTCGGCATGATAATTTTCTGTTATTTCAACTGCAAGTCTAATCAGAATCAGTCTGTTTTCTTTCAACTTTTCTCCTTTTTCCTCCCCCTCCTCCTTCCCAGTCCCAGTGATTCACTTCTGATCATCATGCAACAGAAAGAAAACTGCAGAATTTCCTTGAAGAGAACTTTTATTTTCTTGATGTGTGTCTGCTTTATTAAAATACAGTGTGCTCAGGATCCAGCATTAACAGGTAGTCACAATTAAGCAAAAGCTAAATTCATTCAAAGAACGTATACAAGATCATACAATCCCAATAGTCTTTTTGAAAAACTCTCGAAAGTATTGGCTTAGGAGTTTCTTAGGCATGCATAGTATATTATGATTCAAGAATCATGTAGCAAAACCTGGCTCTTCAAAGACTAATTTCAAGGCAAACAAGCTGGAAAATCGAAGTGAACAAGATACAAAGACAGACAGAACAACTCATATAAATTTTAGAAAACTGTTGTACAAATCTAGAAACAAAGACTAAAAACAAGAAAGGGACCAGTGCAGAGGAGGCAGAGCCAGGCTCTTTCAAGTGGTGTCCAGTGGTGGGACAAGAGACAACGGGATGAACTGAAGCACAGGACATTTCCTCTGAATATCAGGAAACACTTTTTTACTTTGAGGGTGACCGTGAACTGGCACAAGTTGTCCAGGGAGGTTGTGGAGTCTCCGCCCTTGGAGACCTTCAAAAACCATCTGGACATGGTCCTGGGCAAGCTGCTCTAGGCAGTCTTCCTCAAGCAAGGGGCTGTACAAGGTGACCTCCAAAGGTCCCTTCCAGCCACTGCCTCTCTGTGATTCTTAGATTCTGAGATAATGATGCTACAACAGATTGAACAGCGTGAAAGTAATGCAAGATTTCTGATGTTCAGTTTTCAGTTTCTGTTTACTCTCCTGGGTTTGTGAGTAAAGTTTTCACTTAGAAAATGTTATTTGGTTTGGGATAATTTTTATACTGGGTATTGACATGAAGAACAGTGCTTAGCTGTCTAGATTTAACAGTAGTACCATTAGTTTACAATACAGAATAAGCTATCTATTATGGTAATGCTAATATTTGCTAGTGCTGTGTTTGTTCTGTTCCACTACAACATTATAATTGTGTTCATTCAGTCTGTTTGTCAACAATTTTAATTTTAAATTGGTCCTATATGCTCAGCTCTTCAAAGGTCATTTAGGGAAGGTGAACCATATTAGTCTAAGTGTTGTATCTATCTGTATACAGAGCATGTATACAGAGCATGGTCCTGCAAATATCTGAATTTTCAATGTCCTCTTTTTCTTCATTTTAGTCTAATTCTTACTTCTCACATGTTGTTGTTTTTTTGGTTTTATTTTCCAAAAGCTTTCTCTTCAGTACACAGAGTATTAATGCAAAATACATTCTGTGTACAGAAAAAGTTTGTTTTGGCTCCAGCACTCCTGGAATGTCAGCAAGCAATTGGACATACAGGCAAACTATTTTGCCACTAGACAAGTAATTTTTTTTGCATGTTGTCTCTTTCTTTCACTTCTTTACCCTTTTTAATCCCAGAGATCTCTAAGCCTATCAATCTACACATTTCCCTGTATTTATTTTTAAAATAAATCACTGGTTAATTTTTCTCCTGCAATTTCAGCAGTAAGAGAAGGAAACACACAAAACAGAATTCTATTTTTTCCTAGTATCATCTTCTAACAAGTCTTTCTTAGTGATTAACTATGCTTTTTCTTAAAATTCATTATGATTTTCCTCTATCTTGAAGGTCTCTTTTCTCAACTTCTCTGTGTTTTGAAGGTCTTTTCTCTTCTCAATTTCTTTTTGTCTCTTCCTTATTCTAACCATTCCTACTATATGAACCCCACCAAAAACTGATTTGCCAAAGTATAAAGAGAATAAGACTATTGAACTGCCCTTTTCTGTTACCATTGTTGGCTCTGCTGTCCCTTGAGTCCACAGGGGCCCATCAGCACAAGAATTGGATGTTCAGCAATTTCTGCATTGAAAGTTTTGGGGAGCCACAGCCAAATAATAATATATTGATATTGATAATGCAAATATTAGGATAATGTTTTTTGCTGATTGTTTTATGTTTAGACCAATGATTATATTTTCTTTTAAGGGGAACGTTTCAGCAAAACAAGTTTTTTAAGCTGGCTTTGCTAGAAACGGAATCTGTGTATAGCTTTAAAGAAATGAAGACAATGAGCAAATGCTACCAGAGGTCAGGTGCCAGAAGTAACAGTTATTTGCCCCCCACCTTCTACAATTTTTCTTTTTCAACTTCTTCAACTCAGGCTTTGCCACTGAAAAAGCAGAATTTTTCTTTTCTGGAAATATTCTGTTTTCCGCGTATAATTGCAGTCCTTCTAGTTCTTTCACTAAGTATGAATCAAGACAGCTCAAATCCTACCGTGAATTGATTAATCACATTTACAACCCAGACAGAAAAAAAAAGTAACCTCCATTTGATTTGTGTCTGGCTTAATTTATAGTGTCTTCACTAGGTAATTTTTTATTTCCTTCTCTACAGCTTGCGCTGTTGGTGCCTCTGCCCAGTAAAGCATTTATAACTGCATAGTTACGTTTTGTCTGCCTTTTTAACTGTGCTGGTAGTTCAAGAAGAACTGCACACCTTTGGGTTCATTAGCAAACATCACAAGCTGCTACACATGACTGTTATCTATGATCCTGAGTCAAATTTTATTTTAAAAGAATTCAGAAGCCCCTCAGTCTCAGTTTTTCTAATTTTCCATATGTGATACCTCTGTATTCTACAGATCACCTCTACAGTTTTGAATAAAATAGTATTGCTTCATTTCTAAGTAAGATTTCAAATATAGAGAAAAATCATAACTTTTTTTTTAGGAAAAAAAGTATGTTAACATCTCCATCTTTATTAACTTTGCCCTTTTGTTTGAGATTTCTGATTTATTTTAGGCAGTGTGACATTTCACATCTTGTTTCTTCTTTCTCTTTTTGTCAAATACCAAAGCCAATTACGCTTTTCCTTAGTAAACAAAGGAGTTCTGCAAGATTCTGAGTATCTCATGATATAGAGTATCCTGAACATCATCAAATGCTCAAAACGTATTATTAATTAGAATTTAATTTACTACAAACAAAAAAGTTTGGGTTTGTTTTCTTGTTGGTTTGGGGTTTTGTGTTTTGTATTTGTTTTGTGTCATTTTTTCCACAAAGGAAAAAGACTTTAATCCATGATGTCTTGGCAGGGGTAGCTGAAGTGCACACCTTCCTTTCAAGGAAATGGCTGCAGAATGAAAGCTGATTTGTGCCGAGTAAAACCAGCATAAAAAAAAGCCTGGTGATGTAAACCATGATGTGACCCACGGCTACCTCACGTATGACTTCCGCCATTTACTACACTTCAAAGTGTAAGTCCTGCCCCATGGATTACACCACGTGCCAGCTGGGCCAGGATCAAATCTCCTTCCCCACTGTATCATCCCAAAAGGGTATGCAAATCCTGCAAAACCTCTGTAAAAGAAAGTTTGTTGAGAAGCTTTTTGGAGGGCCTCATGGACACAGACTTCTGAGAGTAAGGTCAAAAGTCCTCAGCGATGGATGACACTTTGATAACTGGAGGAGTTGGGACAAGGAGATTGGCCTTAGAATATTTTTGGTGCATTTCAGTTTTGTGCTTCTCTTTATGATTTTCAGAGCATCAAATTTCCTGTTTGGCGACAAATTTGTAGCTTTCATTTTTTTTACGTAACTAAGACTCTAGGTTTTAGCACTTAAGGAACATCAGGTCTCAAAATATACATTGCTGCCTGCACTGCAAGCTGTAGCTCTTAAAGAACAAGCAAGTAGCCGGCAGACACGTCATGGATCACATTGCCTAAAGATCAAGTAAGCCTGCCCAATATCATTAACAGTAATATAAATGATATCTAAAATGGTCAGAAGGGAACTTCTTCATTATCCAATGGCTCAAAAAATGTTTCCCAGCAGTATCATGTTTCACTTTGCTTACAGGTTCCACATACTATCTTTATAAATTTAATTAAATGGACTTCTAATAGTAGCGCACTATTTTCATAGACATACTATGAAGAGGTACTCAGAATATTTTTAGCTAAATGTTTCTGTTGAAAGGTGTTATTTCTGTCAAGCCTTTTTTTTTTTTTTTTTACTTACTCACCTTGACTTACAGGGTTTTGATGGAATGTCTTCTGAAAATTACTTCCTGGATGCTTCAGGAAAGGGAGCATATTTTCAAATTTTAAAAGCTATGAAAAAGAGTAACATTTTCAACGTCTTTTTCCTGCAGCATGAGCTTCAAGGACTGTCCTGCTTAAAGAACAAAAAAAGTATTGGTTTTACTTGGAAACACTGCATGTAAGACTTCAGACATCTTGTTTTCTCTACCTTCTTGAGCCATTATGAGAGTCTACTGTGACTGTAGAAAAGCATATGCTTTCTGCTCTGAGAGGAGAATCAGGTTTGTTACATACCATAAACTTGACTAAAAGTTCTTCAAGTCCTCTTGAGATTACTGAAAGTGGAAAAGTAGAGGAACCAGTTTAATTTCTACCTTAATTTTTACATAAAAATATTAAAAATTGAGATTAGATTAATAACAAAGAAAAGTTATTTCTTTGCGCTGTTTCTCTTCCTCCTGAACTTCAGTTTTGCTGAGCTTGAATGACCTGTTAAATAGTACAGGACTGCAGCTTCATAAAGCATCAGAGATTAATCTGATCACATACATGAGTCACTTAGTGCAGCAGATTTTTATAAAACATGCTTTGTGATCAAGGAGCAATAATGTCCTCCAAAAAATTCTGGACAGGAAATCAGACCATACAACGGAGTCTCCCAGCTATTAAATCTATATTTTAAAGGAAACTCTAAACAGAGTGTTAACAAGACATATATATAGATTTCTTTCTGAACATAAGGCTTTGGAAAGCTGTCAAACACTTGAAAACATAGGAATAAATATATTCCTTCTCCATTATTTTTAGACCTTTCTCGGATTCTTAAGTAATAAAAAATACGTGCCACAGTATGTGCTCAAACTGTGCCAAGTACCACATCAAGCAGTGGCAGAGCAAGTTCCTGTAGAGTAGTTGGGCCAGTCATTTCAAATTATTTCAACATTAATTGACAGAATGGAGACTCATTAGAAAAAACTCTCAAGCACATTATTAATTCCTTGAATCGCTGCAATGTGAGAAATTCTTCACTAAACTTTCACACCCAGTCATACCATCTTATGTTTTTCTGTAAGAAAATCTGCAATGCAATTGACAGTAGGTGCCTGATTCAAAATGCTTATGGATATTCACCCCAAATAACAAAAATAAGTAATATTCGCCTTCTATAAATATACTACTGAGTCTGTTTAGTGGCAGAAACATTTGCAAAAGCTCATGGTTTAAGTGAAGAGTTTAAGAGACTTATTTCAAGAGAGTGTTGATTATACAATCATTTAGAATTGGGGTTTTAGCCTATATTCTCTTTTAATCCATGCAGTGAACAGAAAACAAAGCCTTGATTTCCAAGACAGGTTCAGGTTTTCAGAATTAGTTACTTCATAAAAATTGCTTATGTATTTTTACATAAGTTATTCAATAAAAAAATTTAAGTCTTGGAATCTTGGCTTCTCTAAGCCAGCTGATACATTCAGTGACTGGCTAGCATGTGCTGTCCTAAATTCCCTAAACAATGTAATATCATAAGTTCCCAAATAATCTCCTCTGGTTATTGAATCCAGTTACATTTCATGGGATTACAATTAATTTTATTAGCTGGCAGATCTACCCGTCATTGAGAGAATCAAGGGGCAGCTGCTGTTGTTGTGCGGGAACAGGGGACATGGTCTGGAAAAGCAAATAGAAACGGGGCAAAATAGAGTTTTACCATCTTCCCCTCCACAGAGGCAGGAGCATAACAATACATTCGTTCTGGTTTTTCACGCTTTCTCCTCCTTTGTTCAATATTTCCTCCTGCCCTGAGAGGAGAGTGGGCTGTGGCACTGAAACACTGTGAGGGTGCTTCTGTGTGTCAGAAAAGCCTTCCAGAAGCTGTTCTGTCACCCTGCAGAGCTTCTTCTACCCCTGTGGTGCCCACATGACAGGAGCATTTTTGATGCTGTTTCCATGAAGCGACAGGTAGCATTTTAAAGATCTTTTATACACCTCAGAGTCATGGAATTGCAGATAAACAGGTTGATTTTTACTCCAGTCTCCTCTGCCCAGCAAGCACACAACCTCTCCGAAGAGTGGTGTTATCTGGTGCACATACATGCAAAATTATTCAGTCACATCTGAGTAGAGCTGAGAAGGGGACCAGTAAGTACAGTAAAGTCAGATTCTACCTGTGTTCATAATTAATAAATTTATTTTTGGGCCAGTAGTGTACAAGGAAGGTGAAATACAAATTTGATTATTTATCAAAGGCAGATTTGTAGTTTGTCTTTGCCCCTGAACTGTGACAGTATTGAGGGATGTTGTACAAATAAATTCTAAATCAGATATTTAATTTCATAAAAGTTGAACATTAATCTAGAAAGGCCGCTGTTCTCTGCATCATAAAGGACAGGCTGATGAAAAATCAATAAGTCACCATGGGATGCTGATGAAAGTACTCACTGATGATTGAACTATAAAATCAAGAACACTATTTTATAGTTTTTACATAATTTATGTTGTTAAAATCACACAATACTGCTGATACTCCCAAACAAATCAAACAAATTCTATTACTGGTAATCACCCTGTTCATTAATAACAAACACATAATTTTAGTTTTCTTCCAAATGCTAAAATAAGTTTCAACAGCCTTAACGAATGATTGTGCTGTGTTTGAAGTTTCATGAAATTTGTCATGTTTTATTTAGCATAGGTGAAATTCTGGACACCAATATTTGCACTTCACAGTGAACTTCTAATTCGGATTTTTTGTTTGAAAACAAAAGGTGCTCTTTTGAGCACCTGTGGAAATGCTAGAGGCTGACTTCAAGCTATGTTGCTTTTCCTGTGTTTGTTTCTGGCCCCTTAAGAGAGTATCTCTTCTGCTTGCTGAACTCACCTGCAGGCAAGGTACTCTAGCGTCCCTTCTCTTTCTCCTTTGCTTGCTAGTCATACTTAGAGAATTTAGCTGCTTCAGCTCCCATTGCAACTTCCTTTCTCCTCCTTGCCATGACAAATAAAACTGAAATCTGATTTGAACTATTAAAAAAAATTATAACTTCACACCTACGTTTTTTCTTGCAATTTAAAATGGTCCATTAAATAAACTGGAAGGAAAAGAAATCTAGTATTCTTGAGATCTTACATCTCTTGAACAACATCTGAAGAATCCTAACATTTTGGTAGTAATTGTCTTTTGCACAGAGAAGTGAGTGAAGAGAAAATGTCCAAGAATCTACCTTGAATTGCATTGATCTGTATATTCTTCAGTCCTTTTTTTTCTCACTTACCTAATTTTCATGCTGATTACAAGGGTCTCTACTCCAACTGTTTTGATTGTGGGCAGCTGAGTTATGCAGAACTGTGAAGTCAAGGTTTGTAGGTCCTCCAATTCCTTGAGAAAAATAAATGGCCTAAAGGAGGAGAAGGAAGGAACTCATGATATGGATTAGAAAAACCAAATCCCTTCATGCTTGCATTCACTCATGGAAATTCATGGCCTGTAATTACATCCTGCTCCTACCTAGTTTCCATTACTCATTTATTTCTAGTCTGCTCAGAATCCATTTCTAATGAAGACTGGACCTCTTTGCATGGTAACATATTAAGAGACAAAGCAAAGAGACATTTCCTAGGTAAAATTGAACAAAATTGTTATTGGTTAAAACAAAACCCCAGAAAAAGAATAAATTAAATCTCATTAAAATAAAAATCCATAGCATATTCCAAAAAGTGTTTGTCTATTTTTTAACACTGATGAAAAACACAATGGTTGGGTTTATTCTGGGAAGAAACAGTTATAAGGAGCTCAAAAAGAATAAACTGTGGAGCTAAAACCCTTTCATGATTTTCTTATTCTGCCTAGAAATCAAATGCTGTCTCTGAAACCTCTTTTGACTTTTTGAGAGAGTAATTAAATGTAGAAGATTTATGCATTGTTGTGCATATGGTTGTAGGTACTAAAGTAAGCAAAAAAGCCAGTAAATTAGGTACTTTTCATGAATAATGTTAATTTAATTTTCAGTAAAAATGGTGAGAAAGAGATACCAAAAGGATGAATTCTTGGAAAATTAATCCTTTCAGGAGCTAGTTAACCCTGCTGCTTTAGTGAAGCCTTTATCTTACTTCTGCATTGTCATACCCTGCAAATCCTCCATGCTGCTCTTTTTAGCTTTTCCTGAAGATAAATTGACAGAAGCTGTGTGGTGGATATATATAATACCTTGTATAGCTTCATTTGCATCCAACATACTTCACAGAAAAAGGCAACCTTACTTACAGGAAACACCCTGCTTTGTTCTGCTTCAGATAGAATTAGGTAAAAGGAAGCAAGGAAGGAAAGGCAACTAGATTGAATTTATATCAGTCACAGAGAGTAGAGGTGAGTGCCCTACCAGCTGGATCAGTCCTCTATCCTGCTATGGTCAATTGAGTTGATTCAATGATTATCAAATTCATTTTAGTTCCAACAGAATACACATGTTCAGGGAAAAAAAAAGAAAAAAAAATGTTCTGTTAACAAGGACAGGAAGCTAACCTATTATACTTATCCAGCTACTTTTGTGTCTGTTTTGAAATTCAGTTGAATATGGGTAAGAGAAGTTGTTGAAATAGAGATGTCCTACAGGCCAGAATCCTGACTGTGGATATGTACATACACTGGGACCTGTATTCAGGTTTCCAAGTCAGACATATTCCTGACTTACTGCAAACAATTTCCAAATATCAGGTACTGACTAAACATAAGAAAATAGCAGTTTTAAAAATTTCATTCTCAGACTACTTGAGGGGAGTATAGAGAGCAGGTAATCATGGAGGAAAAAAACACACAGGACGAAAAGCATTGGAAGAATTTTGGTGATGAAGGGAAAATTAATCCAGATGAATATGAAATATTTAAAATGGAAGAACGTCTTTATTTTTTATTCTTTAAGAAAGAGACTGAACTGTATTGGTCTATTTTAAAACATGTCATCCAAACTCTCACTAGACTTCAGCTTTCTTTCATTGAATAATTTTTGGTTTATACATGCACACACCAGGTTCATATTCCATGGTCCACAACAGCCACTAGATTAAAGTTCTTATAGGAAAAATTTATAGTGAATTATTAAAAAGTATTTTCCTGGAAATGGAGAGAAGATGGAGCACAGCAATAATTGATGTCAAGTTGCAAATTCTGGAGACCTCTGTATTCCTTCCACGAATGTTGCACACCAATTTAGTGTATTGCATGATTTCAAGTCTTCAGGAGCCATGGAAGGATGAAGAAAGAGAGAAACTGTCTTTGTTGACATACTCTCTCTAAGTTTGAAGCCATTCCCCCTTGTTCAGTCACGAAATAATCTTTCTTGTTGGCTCCCTTCAGGTACTGGAAGGCCTCAACTAGGTCTCTCTGAAGACTTCTCTTTTCCAGGCTGAACAACTCCAAATTTCTCAGCCTTTCCTCACATGGAAGGTGTTCCACCCCTCTAATAATTTTGGTGGCCTCCTCTGGATTTGCTGCAACAGGTCCACGTCCTTCTGGTGCTGGGGATCCCAGAGCTGGATGCAGCATTGCAGGTGGGTCTCACCAGAGCAGAGCAGAGGGGCAGAATCCCCTCCCAGGCCCTGCTGCCCACCCTGCTCTGGATGCAGCCCAGGACACGTTTGGCTCTCTGGGCTGGGAGTGCCCATGGCTGGGTTGTGGTGGGTTTTTCATCCACCAGAATTCTCAAGTCCTTCTCAGCCTGGCCATCTCTCAACCTGTTCATTCCCCAGCCTGGATTGATACCGGGGATTGCCCTGACCCAGGTGCAACACCCTGTACTTGGTCTTGTTAAACCCCATAAAACTCCATGGCCCCACTTCTCCAGCTCCCTTTGGATGGCACCCCATACTTCAGGTGTGTCAACAGCACCTCTCAGCTTGGGGTCATCTCCAAATCTGCTGAGGGTGCACTCGATCCCTTTGTCTACGTCACTGATGAAGATATGAAATAACACTGGTCCCAGTACAGACCCCTGAGGGCACCACTTGTCACTGATGTCAGCTGGGACACTGAGCCCTTGACCACGACCCTCTAGATGGGACCATCCAATCAATTTCTTATCCATATACCAGTCCACCCATCAAACCCATCTTTTCCCAATTTAGAGAGAAGGATGTTGTGGAGGAAAATGTCAAAAATTTTACAGAAGTCCAGGACATCCACAGCCCTTCTCTTATCCACTGATGGTGTCATTCCATAATAGAAAGTCACTGGGTTGTTCAGGCAAGATTTACCCATGGTGAAGCCATGCTGGCTGTCCCAAATCACCTCCCTGTCTTGCACGTGCCTTAGCCCAGCTTCTAGGATTTGTTCCATGATGTTCCCAGGCACAGAGATGAGGGTGACAGGTTGATTGTTCCCAGGGTCCTCCTTTCTAACCTTTCAAAACATGGGCACAATGTTTCCTCTTTTCCAGTCTCCTGGGACTTCACTTGACCACCATAACTTTTTAAATATCATGGAGAGTGCCTTGGCACCTACATCAGCCACTTCCCTCAGGACTGTGGGATGCATCTCATCAGGTCCCACTGACTTATGTACATTCAGGTTCCTCAGGTGGTCACAAACCTGATCTTTACCTACAGTGGGAGGGACTTTGACCCCCCCAGTCTCCATCCTACTGTCCATCCACTTGAAAAGTGTGGGAGAGGCCATCACTGGAGCCCAAAGTAAAAAATATTGTTGAGTATCTCAGCCTTTTCCTCATCCTTGTTACCAGTTTAACAGGGGCCATTACTCCTTCTTTGACCTTCCTTTTCTGGTTAACATACCCATAGAAGCCCTTCTCAGTATTCTTTGTGTTCCTTGTCAAGTTCAGCTCCAGCTTCACCTTCTTCTTCCTGACTCCATCCCTACACAACTCTATTTCATGTCTATACTTTTCTCAGGACATCTGTCCTAGCTTCAACTGCCTGCGCATTTGCTTCTTTCCTTTTACCCTCTCTAGCAGGTCCCTACTCATCCATGCTGGTCTCTTGCCTTCCTTGCCTGATCTGCTCCTGGGGATTGTTCGCTCTTGCACTCCATGGAGGATTTCCTTAAAGATTTGCCAGCTCT
>VZTG01003732.1:0-51368 GCA_013397845.1 Melanocharis versteri
GGACTCACTCCAGCAGGTCCACAACCTTCTGAGGTTGTGGGTCCCAGAGCTGGAAGCAGCACAGCAGGAGGGGTCTCATGAGAGTGGAGCAGAGGGGCAGAATCACCTCCCTCAGCTGCTGCCCACACCGCTTTTGAAGTGTTTGGGTTTGTACGCTGCAAGTGCACGTTGCTGGGTCATCTCAAGCACCTTGTTAACCAACATCCCCATTTCTTTCCCCTCGATTCACTGCCCAGACTGTTTTTGTGCTTGGGATAACCTTGACCAACATGCAAGATCTTGTGCTTGGCCTTGCTGAACTTCATGAGGTTCCCACAGCACCACCTCTCAAGCCTGTCCAGGTCTCTCAGGATGGCATCCCTTCCCTCCAGCGTGTCACCTGCACTGCACAGTTCAGTGTCACCAGCAAACCTGCTGGGGGTGCCTCAGTCCCACTGTCCATGTCACTGACAAAGAGGCTGAACAGGGCCGGTCCCAATACAGACCCCTGGGGATGACACTCCTCACTGGTCCCCACTTGGACACTGAGCCATTGACCACAACTCTTTGGGGGCCACCACCCAGCCAATTCCTTATCCACTGAGTGGTCCATCCACCGAATCCATGCCTCTCCAGCTTACAGACAAGGATGTCATGCAGGACATGTCAAAGGCTTGGCACAAGTCCAGGTAGATGCTGTCAGTTGCTCTTCCCTTATCCATGAACACTGGTAATTCTCAGGAGATTGCTAATCAGCTTGGAGAAAGATTTTTCTGCCAGCTGAGTAACAGAGATGACCAAATGTCAGTCTCTATTCTAGGCCAGTGGAATTATTTAATTTACTATTAGAGACAATACCTTAAAACATCCTCACACTGCCTTTCAAGGGGAGTGGCAGGGCTTCAGTGGTCATTTTAAACTGTAAATATACCATTTTATGGATCACCTTCAGTCTTGAATGAGGAAGAATTTGCTTTCATTTCCAATCACCACTTTAAAGCCGTATAGGTACTCAGCAATAACTAAACCCAAAAGTCAGAGGTTTTGCTCCACTTTCCACAGCCGGATCCACTCATGACATTGCATGACAAGTCACAGAGGTTACCCTCAAAACCAAATTAATTTGGGATGCTTGGGATTTGTTTTCTGGCAGTAGTCATAGTCACCAGATTTCTTCGACTGCAACTTGAAGCAATGGGCTTACAAGATTGAAAATCCACTATTTTAAATGCTGATTGAATGCCTACTGCCCAGCTGTCCTATACCCATCACATGCTCCATCTCCCACGCCTGTGAACCACAGGCACAGCAGCACATGTAGAATCCAGAACCAGGGGCTTATCTACAGGGCTTTTTAATGATGGGGGATTAGTTTAACATTAAGTGTTTCAATCCTCTATACGTGCAGCTTGGGAGCTGAGGGTATGAGAAGAGCTTTCACAGAGAGTGATTCCCTTAAGCACTGCTATTTACAGTTCTGTATGATAAGTGATTCTGGGAGTCCTGGAGCCTAATCCATTATGTTTATGTTTTAAATGCATTTCCCATCTAAAGCATTTGCTCCCAAGCTAAGGAGGCAGAAAATAACCTTTCCTGACTGCAAGTTCCCAGCACAGGCAGATAATCCTTGCATTAGCCCAGTGTTGTGGCAAAATCGTTCTTTCACCACAAGAGAGCACTCCAGCAATACAAGATTTTATGTTGTCTATAAGCAATTTTATGACTGCCTTATGCTCCACATGGGGCACCCACTCAGAAACCAAAGCACTTAAACAAGATTCTGGATCAATAATAATAATCATTGTGACTGTAATTTCCTAGAGAAAGAGAAGCACGGCCGGCAGGACTGAGGTTGCAACGCCCTGGAGTCTCGCTCATGCGGTGGCAGCGCAGTCGTGGGGGCAGTGCTCTCACTGCAATAAACAGAAAATGCAGCTCCTTCTTTCTGACTTGAAAAGCAAATACCCTGTTGCTGGCATCTGCTCCCTCATCACAGGGCTGCTGCCCTGTGAGTTATGAACAATATCCTACAGTTATCCCGAGCCTTCCACCCATTCCCTGCCAGCGCTGTGGAAGGTGACCCTGCTGGGATGCTGAAGGTGGTACTGGTCTGTGCAGCAGCACGTCATGAAGGGCAAGTCAGGAAAAGGTGCAGGGAGGATGTGAGTGGAAATAGGATGGGAGAGTGGAAATGGGGCTGCAGAGCCAGGACTCATCCAAAGGCATCTCTCCATGCTGCACAGTGCTCATAGATGGCAAATAAAACAATTGCGTATCTGTGAGGAGGTGCTTTTATTTTTACTAAACCCTGCAAAACCCACAGCCAAAAGATATTACTGGCTAGGATGGAAGCTAGAGCTGTGTGAGAGAGCCATCTTTTGTTTTTAGACATCTTGCCAAAACTATGAACCAAGACGAGGCCACATTTCTTAAAATTTCTCATGACAACTTCACCTCCAGTCACCAGCTGAGACTCACTGAGTGCAAGTTCAATGTTTGCCCCGTGAGGGCAGAGCAGACACCAAAATGAACACAGCACGTGGAAGCTGAAGGAAGTAAACAGAAGAGAATAATTTCTAGCCTGTGCACCAACCTGGTTGTGGGAAGAATGCTATCAAGGATCCTGCTTAGGAGCAGGATAATTCCTGATAATTCCAGAAAGTCTAGGCTTTAAACTTCTAGGAACTTGAGTTACCTAATAATTAGTTAAACTTGTTGGTCATCTCTTGTGGAGGAATGGGTAAAAGGGGAGAAATATCAGTGGAAGAAACCCAAGGTTCTTGTTGCTTATCTGCCAGCTTCTAAACTCTTTGAGGGCTCTCTTCAACATAGAATCAATCACCTTAACAGGAAAAATTAGTCTGGAACACTGTGTCTTTTTTTTTCAGGAAATTGAATTTCCAATCACATGTTCACCCTGAAAGCTGAGTGAGGTTTTAGAGAGAGAGAAAAAAAATTGTTTTCTCCTTTGTCTCCTTCCCTTCCAGTAGAACATTCCCCAGTGGCAAACTTAGCAGCTTTAAATGATGTGCTTTTATTTCATAGTGGGAGAGTACAGATTAGTTGTACAGATCACACAAGGTGGTAGGATAGGAAGCTCCTGTGATGCATTGTCAGACACAAAATCCATCACTGAGCACACACTGAATGCCCTGAGAAATGTCTACAAGGTGAAACAGAGAGGTGGCTTTTTTTCAATCCATCCCCCACTTAGACCATAACAGTCAAGCAACTCAACTGTAAAATTAAGTTAAACCATGTTTACAGAGGTGCTGACAGGCTTTCCAGTCATGTAAAACTAAATTTATAGAGCCAAGTTGGTTGAAGAAAGCATTTTTTGTGGCCAAGTAGACAGAGGAGGAGATTTCCTAAGGAAGAAATCTGCATTCCCAGGTCTGGTCAATGGGCCAACACTGCTTTTGGCAATTCTCTTTGCTCAAGTGGTAAAAAGAAATAAGGATGGAGCTCAGATTCCAGATGCTTACTTCAAAACACATAACAATTCAGCATATTTGGAACTTGGGTTTTAAAGTTACTTCTGATTCTCTGGAAACCATTACAACACAGCTTCTAATTCCAAAAATTATAACTGTTCAACTCTATTCAATAACTGTCACCAGACCTAATTTTTTCAGCTTTTTTCAGATTTTGACATATAGCTTTGGGCTGGATTTTTCAAGTCCTCCTGCTTTGTTGTGCACAAGGCAATTTTTCTTTCCTCTTTCATAAGTAATTGAAGGTAAACAGGGGGAAAATGGGGAGGAACAGGCCTATACAATAACTCACTGAGGATGATGACAGAAAATTGCTGCTGTCTGCACTAAGTAAGGGACTTAAAATAATCCATCAGTGACAAGGGCAGGCTCACTGAGCTGCCTTTGCAGAGCTGTGTCACATTTAAACTAGACTTCTCAGGTAGGTCACCTTTTTCTTTACTTCACTAATAACTGTCCCTATTCAGAGGGATGTGGGTGCTCCTAGAGGGGGATGTGTAACAGAGTTTTGTTTCCTTCCATGGTACTCAATTACCAATGCAGACACCTCAGCCCCATATAACAAAGACAAAACAAGCCTTGTACAACAGATAACTTGTCAACATGAGGCAACTCAGATCTGAATTTATAAAACCTCATTGAAGCTCAGTTCTGAGAGCAGTCAAGTGAGGAGAGCTTGTGCAGATTCTTAAATAGGCCGGGACCTCCCTCCGGTATCAATCTGCTTCTCAAAAGTTTCCCTTGGAAACTTGGAATCTGTCTGAAATTTGGTATAATGATTTAAAACAAACTCTGGAACTGAGCAAATTTCACATAGATTGAGGTTATAAGCACTTGAAAGAGCTCCTGAAGTGGCTCCAGTTGTCAAATGAAATGAGCACAAGCAGAATTTTTTTTCTCAGAGGATTTGCTTACCGAAATCCCACATGCTGCACACTTCTTGCCAAATCTCTGCAGAAACTTCTGCCAGAAGGGAACGCTCACAGCTGCTGATACCTACAAGGGACAAAAACCCATATCTGTGCTGTGCTTACTGCCACTGCCTTCTTCAGCTGCAGAGCTCACAGACATCTTTTTGTCTAGTACATAAAGGCCTGAAAGGAAGGTGAACATGCAGATTCTTGTTTCTCCTCATCCTTTGAGTTACTTTTAAAAATTCATTGTTAAGCTATCCATGAGAGGGTTTTCCACAGTCAAATATCAGAAGACAGTGTCTTAAAATTTCCTTTTCTAATGCGAGCCACGGCAGTCAAAGCTGTGCTCAGTCATTAAAGCTCAAACATACTGCAAATAGTCACACTTTGTGCCAATGCCTTTTGCCACACTGCCTGAACCTGACAAATGATGAGTGAATCTAGCTCTACCCCATGGTACAGGAAGAAAGCTGAAGTGCGAGATAAACTTAGCCTTAGATATACTTGAGTACATATTCCATACGTTGTGTCCCTTCTTAGGAACAATCTGCAAGAGAAATAGTTGCTTGCGGTTGACATTACTGTTTCAGATACTGAAATACTCACCCATAGCAGCAACAACCACAAGCAACATAGTATCAATGCACTGAAGTACTGCCACTAATGGCAGCCTTACACTTGACCTTTCTTTAAATGTCATCTAATTGTTACAGTTATGTTTCAGTCTTTACTCACTTTAACTCTACTGTTTCTTGTCTCTCTTCTCGGTGACCATCACTTGCAGAGCCTTAAGATACCCAACACTCCTCTTTTGCTCTCCAACATCTTGGTTTTAATGGTTTTGGAGAAGATATGTCTTATAATGTGAGAAAGGATAAGTATCACCTAAGCAAGCAGAATCCTACCTCTGCATGTCGAGAAAAAAGGTTCTGTAAAAGCATCTTTTTATCACACTGCCAATTGCTCTAGAGAGGAATCTTCATATTTCTGGATATTTTAAATATTTATCCTTGCAAGCTGCCTAGCCCAGAAGAGTCGTGCGTATGAATATGCAAATTAAAAATGTTTAATTTTCAGCATATAAGACTGGGGAAAGGGAAAAAGCTGGTAAAATTCCAGACCTCCTTTCTAGAAGCAGATTTTGCCTTTTATAGAAGCAGTGGCTTACAGGTAAAAACAACAAGGAATGAATTAAAAGCTCCAAACCATTATTTTTTTAGAAATGCAGTGGAGAACAGCAGCTTTATTTGAAACAGACAATGCAAAAGACAGTGTAGCTTCCTAACAGCTCTGCTGAGACACAAAACTCTACTTGTCTTCTCTTGTTTTGTGCCAAAGCCCAGCGGGAACCAGGTAATATTTAGGAGAGATGTGCTACTCACCAAGATGGTCACCACCAAATACTGGAAGTGATTGCGGAGGCCGGCGGCGTGAGTGCAGAACAGGACAAAGTTGCCCTGCTCCAGCTGTGGAATTGAAGACATTTGGTGACCACCAAAAAAGAAAGGAAAATTTTAAAAAGACGAAATCTACTTCACACTCCATATTAGTTAATATAGTCAGTGGCTGATTTGTTAGATGTAGGATTTGGGAGTCTCATTCTTCCCTTGTTTGCAACAATTTAAAGGAGTAGTAACTGTCCCATTATCACTGGAATAACATGCCAATAATACTGGGGCAAGCAAGAGGTAAGCCACACCTAATAGAGCATAAAATTGGCCAAAACAGAAATGAGCCTATGAAAGGATTCTGTCTTGAGGCATTATTCCCTATGTCCCAGTTGCCTTGTGTTGTCACAGCTGCAGGCTACTGCAAGAAACTGCCCTTTCTCCTCCCCAGAAAGGCCATAAATCTTTCTCCAGAATCTCTGACTCCAAAACAAGTAACTTTTCAGCTGTAATAACACTCCTGCCAACTTCCTGTGGTAAAGCAGCTGGTTTTGTATGCACCCTCAGCTATGGAGTGTAGCTTTGGGTCAGACACCTCCCTACATCTGAATCCTCATCAGATGGGAGGATCTAACTGCACTGTGTTATAAGACAGGTGAAGCCACTGCCACCACCATGCTTCTGCAGAACTCAGGGGGATTCTAAACACCAGAGTATGATGGAGGGCCAGCTCCAGCAATTCTGCAGAAGCAGAGTGACAGAGGAGGATTTCATACTCATGACACAGCAGCATGATCAATTCTTGCTCCTTTGTGTGCTTGTAGATTACAGGTGGCAAATCATCTGTATACAAATAAGGATATCCAAAAAGTTGTATCCTGTCTCCATTACCACAAAAGCCTTTCCTAGATTGTGTCCCTGTTTATGCTGCCCTAATTTTAGACATAGGAAATCACACTCTGGAACTGTGGCCAACACATCTTTACCTGCCCATTCCTTTTGCTGATCAGTAATCCACTCTCTAAATTCCACAAAACCAGTGTCCCTCAAATAAAAGCAGCAAGGGTTGCTTATGGTGGCTGAGCTGGAGTAACACAGCTTCCAGCTTCTGCCTCCCCTCACACCTTCTCTTCAGTCTGCACAAACAGCAAAACAGAGAGATATGGACTGACAGAAGATCTTTTTCTCTCTGGTTGTTGTCAGCAAGTAGTTGGCTGCCAGCAACCAGATGTGCTCTCTGTCCCTGCTGACTGAGTGGATGCTGGCAGGATGTGGACAATAAGGGACCTTTCATCTTTCATCTTCTCCCTGTCTCTCCAGCTGCTCACAGTACCTGCAGCTCCCAAACATGAGCAGAAATAACTTCTGTTATTGTTTCTCACCCTTGGGTATTCCAGCAAGGACTAACAGATGCTGTGCCCAAATCCAGGCCAACAAAAAAGTCCAGTGCTTCTTTGGCAAACAAACTTTTAAGCAGCCCTTCCAAGGAACTTAATAATTCACCAGGACTGCTGGTGAGCACAGCACTGCTCTCTTACAGGTCATACTCTTGCCTTCTGTCCTGATATTCATTTAATCGATGGCTCATGTGACTAAGAGTCTCTTGGCAAAAATGTGATTATTATTTGCTTTTCAAAATAAAGCAAACTTCAACTGATATGTACAAATTCACATAAAAATAACGTATTTACTGAGTTGAACAAAGCTAAAAAATCAAGCTTTAAAAGCCTGCTGTTCTTATGGGGAGTTAGAGTTCCTTACTGAGTGGCTTTTCTGCAGCTTCTCTCTCTGAGAGGATGCACTGTATCTTTTCGTGAGAACCACATCCAATTGCAGGTCCTGATTTCAAAATGAGCTCTACCTCTGACACAGGGGAGACCTCCTGCCTCTGAATGTCTTCTTACTCTGACCTAATGCCTTCCACCACAAAAGACTCCACAAGACCCAGTTCAGCCACTATCTGAGAGCAGCCACCTATGCAAAGGAAAGGAGCAATGGTTTAAAGCAGAGCATACAGAGAGAGGAACAGACAAAAGAGAAAAAGTATTCTCTAAGCAACTGAAACCACAGGAGACTGTGGATGGATAACACAGAATGACCCAGACTGGGTCACTAGGACTAGTTCTTCACCTTTTATGAAAAAAAAAAAGAAAAGAAAAAGTCTTTAAATGGTCAGGACTTTGGCTTTGCTTCTCGTTTTTAAGAACCATCTGCAGCCACACAGGACCCCAGGCACCAAAAGAGGACTCTGGCTCCCTACTGATTTACAGGGGAAGGCAACACCCTCTAGATCACCCCTCCAGTCACCAGGCAAAGGTTATTTGCATTTCAGACTCTCCCATGCTGGGAGTGGAATGAGGCCAACACACAGAGCGAGAGGGTCTGAAGTTACCTGAACTGCTGTCGAGATGAGAAGAAATGAAGCTGTAAGCTTCACATATGGACCGTGCTTCATGGTGAGTGCAAGCCCCTTACAGAAAGGAATTGCTCTGTCTGAATTTAAGGCATAAGGATCTAAGAGAAGCAGAATACATAAAATAAAAATCTTTACAATAAATGAATGTGAAATAACTCTTATTAAGTTGAGGCATATTTATATATAACTTACCATCCCTTTCCTTTACTCCAAGAAAAAGAACGACAATTCCAAGAAGATACACACCTGCTATGACCCCTGCTGCAATCATGTAAACTTTTGCCTTTGAAAAGGAAAAAAAGACATTTGAAATTGTGACAGGAGAATAACAAGTCATTAAGAAAATTTCAGTCCCTTTTTGGTAAGCCGCCTGCAAGTGAAGAAATTCCCATCTGCATACAGCCAGCTGCCTGTCTGCTACCTCTCTGAAAAATGTTCACTTCTGCAGTTCGTTTATAAACCACACCCGCCTTAGGATAAATTCAGGGCACATAAGTATGTATTTATTGAAGAAAAAAAAAAAAAGAGACAGTGAACAAGAGGGTTACTGTCTTGGCAACCTGAATGTTTTAAAAATTTGCTTATGTTGAGAGCAACTACAGACATTCACAGTGAACTAATCAAAACCATGCATCATCCACAGAGGCATTCTAATTATCAGTAAGTCCAGTTGATCTGGCTACACAGACTGCAGTCTGGAATTTCATGGTGGATGGGAGAGTCCTCAGTACTATTCTAAACATAATTACTACAGTTTTTGCATTTATACATGATGGTAATAATGAATTTTAGAAAACATACTTATATGCCAATGTTTTGAGAGTGTAGTACCTTGCATGCTGGTTTTCCCAGTCACTTAGTGAAATATTCAAGCAAATCCAGAAACCTTTTCTTCCTTTTAGCCAGGGGAGCAAAGCCTACAAGGATACCTCCCACACCACCAGATCACATTTACTGTTTCCAACTCTGATTACATTGACTTTGGATTAAAGCTTTAAAAGATATTTTGCTTTAGTATGATGCAATAATTTTTACTTTATATTGTGTTATCAAAGATAAAGTAAGTCCCGGCTAAGAGCTTTATGACACAATGATTATTTGATAGGAAAACTGAATTCCAAATTATTGGTTATATATTGTAGGTGAAATTATTAGAAGTCTAAAAAGAAGTTGGTAAAAAATGCAATTACAAGAATGTATTTCCATATATAAAGACATTTAGTATAGGTGCAAATGTACTCAGATGAACCATATAAGAACAGAAAATTTTCAAGAAAACAGCTTTTGTTAATATCTTTACATTTCAGAAAGTAGCATGGTGAAATAAAGGAATGCAGGACTATTCTTTATATGGGATAAAGGTTTGGGATTTTTTTATATCAGAGCTATAAATTAAGTCACAGAGTACTTTCACACTGTTGGTTATGGCTTGCACAGAATACAAAGTGTGGTAGTGGAGATATCTGAATTCACTTAACCAAGGCAATTTCAGCCTGAAATGCAGCCTAGCCAGGAGAGAAGGAGCTGGGAAAAAAAGGATAGTAACAGGACTCCTTTACGAATTTTATATTTTGTTTTTATGCATTTGTTAATTTGCTTGAAGCATTTGAATTAAATGTTGTGTTTCACAGGCCGTCATTAAATGTAATTTGACCTTAAACCATCAAGGATACTCATGGTAGGGCAAATAAGGTTCTCTAACCCTGAACAAAATTTGTTAGTCCATCTACAACTCTATCAATACCCACGCTTGGTGTCCAGGAATAAAGATCCATTTGTAAGCTTATAGTATCAGCTTCAGGAGAGCTTAAAAATAGCCATTTCTTCCACTTACTTTTTTCAATAAAGAGCAACATAATATCACTTGTTCACTAAGTGCTTTTTAAAACTAGGTGTGCTCTTGAGAAGCTGAGAATTAGTCCTTGTAACAAAATGGGTCAGAGCCTTACTCCTGAAGGGCACAAAGAGAAAGTCAAGATTCACCCTCTTGTAAATATTTCCTGATGGAGGTACTTCAAGTTCACATAATCTTGTCCTGCCTCAACTTGTAACTCAATGCCCATCAGCCACACAACCAAAATTCAAGATCCAACATCTCTTGTTGACTGTGCAATTACTTAGGTGCGTATTCTGCTGCGTGTGGTGTGAACAAAGGGCAGGTTTCCAGTCACACTGCAACTTCTCCAGATCTGAGAAATGTTTGTGTCTAAAAGCTTTCCCATTGTTTCCCAGTTTTAGTATCTAATTTAATGAAAGATAATGCCTCTGCCTACAAACTCTGGCTACTTTAGTCTATGGATTTTTGCTAGTTTTTTTTAAGAAAGACAAAACAACTTGACGTTTGACTCACAGTGAAGTTTCTTTCTCCATCTCCCTCCTACCTCAGAAAGGACAGGAAAGCACATGTGGTTAGACAGAAAGGAAATTAATCAAGATGGTATATTTTTTTTCCATGAAAGCCATATCAGAGATTTCAAAGTAGAAATTGGGTATTTTAGTCTGAAGCAGATTCAGACAGGGAATCTGCTGTGCAATGAAATTCAGCTTGCTTCATGACTTTTCAAGCTACTCCTCTTGACAATTCACAGAGGTGTAATAAACACAGTAGTGTTCTACATCAAACCATTGTCCCAGAAGCTAAAAAGGAAGAGTTTTCTGTGTCTGTGTCTTGTTAGAACACACACTACGAGTTACCAAACAAGCATCTTCAAAAACACATTATTCAGCCATAAAATGACATGGCCACTTAGAGAAGCAGCCCAGCTGCCCTCAGACAGTTGCCCAGATCAGCTCTGTGAGAAGCCTGTGCCCAAAAAAACAAGGATCAGGTGGCACAGAGGCAAAGAATAGTGTCTGGGAATGGGGGGAGGCAAGGATTGGTCCCCTTCCTGGACCACCAGTGCTGATGCCAGAGTATGCAAATTCAAAACATAGATAAAAACATGCCTTTAGCTTGTGATTTTACTGCTGCTGAAGCGTGATAATAGGAGCTACTCCACTGCATTAGGAAGAGCACGAATATGTACTTCCTCATTTGCATCAAGCATTTGAGATTAGATTCAGGTCAAGGAATCTTCTTCATAGGGTATTTTTTATACTGGTTGGTACTTGCACTGACAGAGCAACAGATGAAAGTATAAAAAGGAAGGATGAATCTAGCAGTTGGTAAATTGGAACCAACAATCTCCTGATTTCACAACTGACATAGGAAAAAAACACTGCACAGTGTAATTTTTTGATTCAGGGCCTGTTTCAAGACCATTGCAAACAATGGAAGACTATCAGATTGTGTTAACTGAGGTTTGGATCAGGTTTTATGTTTTCCTCCCAGATATAAAACCTTCTTTGTTTCTCAAAAAAATATAAAACTCAAGTAAAAGGAGATCAAATTATTTGTGCAAAATTACAGGAAAAGTATGCCATGGAAAATTAAATAAACAAGCATGGATCCCTAGGTTCATTCCACATGTGAACCACTGAGATCTGCCCCCACTAATTGCCTGTTACCAACCGTTTACTTTCAACAGTGCTCTGTACCCTCACAAAAGTACAGATTCCAAACAGGACTTCGAGTTACATTCAAAAAATTGCCATTAATCTGTACAGGAGATCACCAGTGGTAACTCCTTTGGAAATCAGTGTTGCTGAACTGAAAGACCCTGCTGTAGCCACCATTTTTACATAGAATCATAGAATGGTTTGGGTTGGGTAGGACTTTCAAAGATCATCTTGTCCCAACCCCCTGCCACGGGCAGGGACACTTTCCACTATCCCAGGTTGCTCAGAGCCCCATCCAACCTTGCCTTGGACACTTCCAGGGATGGGGCATCCACAGCTTCTAAACGTACCCTCTTTAGTTTAAAACCATTCCCCCTTGTCCTGTCACTACAAGCCTTGGTTAAAAGTTTCTTCCATCTTTCTTTCAAAAGCCCCCTTTTTGTACTGAAAGGCTGCAGTAAGTTCTCTCTGGAGCCTTCTCTCCTCCAGGCTGAACAAATCCAACTCTCTCAGCCTGTATTCACAGGAGAAGTCCTCCAATGTTCTGACCATTTTTGTGGCCCTCCTCTGGCTCTGCTCTGACAGGTCCATGTCTTTCTTGTGCTGGGGACCCCAGAACTGGATGGAGTATTTCTGGAGGGGTAAACTGCTTTTCTTACTAAGCTTCTATAAACTGTAGATCAGTCCCTGATGAAAACAAAGGATGGCCATGTCACTCCTAGCTGCTTTACGGGTTTGGCACCTCCTGCAAAGCTCCTCAGAGAAATTCTGCTGTCACACTGAGGAGGGGTTGCAAAGACAGCAGACAGGAAGCATTGTTTGCAACAAGGTCATTCCCTCAGCTCCAGCATCACTGATTTCAAGGAAGTTGTGTTCACGCTCATCCAGCTGGATATGATATGGTATTAGAGAAACATCCCCACCCTCCTATATATTTTATCTATTTCAGTGTGTTCCCATAGACACTTACTTGATGAGACAGTGGATCTGAGGGGTCTGGAATGCTGGGAGTGGCATGCCAGGAGTCGGTGGTGTTTACTGAGGGATTCACAGTGCAGTGGGGAGAGACATGAGCACTGGCCACAATCTGCCCCTGAAGGGCAGCTCCAATCAAGGTCCCAAGCACTTCCATGGTCATTCCTAAAAAATGGAATCACAAATGTGCACTGAGGATGAGAATCTTGCTCATCTGTCTCACTGAAGGGAAACATCATCAAACCATTTGCTTTTACAGGAATGAACAAGAATATCAAGAACAGCAGAACTGAAAGGTCAGTAATAGGATAGTTTCAAGGAAAGAAAGTTTTTTCATTTATTTTCTGATCATCTTTGAGAAGAAGCATCCATGAAAGAGCCTTTTCTATACAAGCTGCACGAGAGATGCTGAATGCTGAGATTAAGAGCCACAAGGGGATAACATGGGGATCTTCCACCTCGAGGACCAGAGTGGAACTACTTTTTACNTCCATGTTATTCCATGTTATTCCATTCCATCTCGAGGACCAGAGTGGAACTACTTTTTACATGCCATTTTTTCCAAAGCAGGACTTGGAGTCATGACATCAGACTGTTCATCTCAAAGTTGACAGTAACTGGCGAAACACTTATCTAATTAGACCTCTGAGTCCTCCAACTGTAAAATAAAGTGATACTCACCTCAGGTTTACGGAAAAAAAAACAGCTACAAAGCTCTTGGAAAGAGCAGGTGCTGTTCTTAATTGCCTAAGGCCAGAGTCAGGCAGAACTATCTACCTCAACCTCAGAGAACGATTCAGATCACTGACTCTCACCAGAAAAAGGGATCATCTAAAAAAACAACCAAAGCCTCAACTTAGGAAAGCAAAAATCTAACTAACCATGGGCACCATCTCACTAAATTGATCGACAGCCTGACCAGGTGTTGCAGCTCTGTTAGGGTGAATGGTGAGAAATTTGGGTTCTAGACCCTCCTCACCCTGAGGGATTTCAAACCTACCACGCCTGTTTCCCTGCAATATGGCCATACCCAGCATCCCCATGGCCAGGAGATAAACTGAATTCCTGTCCTAGCTCCAGAGACTCTACACATTTTGCATACAGATCTATTAAGGCTGAATGCATGAACAGATTAGGGATGTGGACAAAGTCTCCCCATTTATGAGGGAATGGACTTCTCATTGACCCAAACTTCAGGCTTTTTTTCTATTTTTTCTGTCTCAGTGGCTTCCAGGGTCACACGTTCCTTTCTCAGAAGCACCATGGAGGATTCCGAAGGGATGCTTGCAGAGCAGGGTGTGTCCTGGGGGTAATCATATCTGGGAAGTGACAGGTGTTGCAAAAGCTCCTAGGTTCATGTTTAATCAAGTTTCCTGATCTATAACAGCCTTCCTAGGTGACCTCAGACACGTGGCTTTCTGTGTGTCTCTGTAAAGGAATAAAAATACTTCACCATCTAAAGGGAGGGCAATGCACACAGACTGCGAGGGGTTCAGACAGTGCAGTGATGCAGGGTGTGTGTAGCCGTGCAAGATCCAGCAAGGAAAAGGGAAGAGAGGCTCCCTAGGAGACCTGGACCTTTTAAACCATTGCTACTTGGTTCCCAAACTGAGAATGCTTTTGAGTGGAAAATTTGAGGTGCCATGTAACATTAATTTAAACCAATGGGAAGTAAAAAAAGCTCCTTCCCCAAACTTCACATCCAGTCTTACCAACGATGTAGCAATTCAGTCCATGCACACAAAAATCCTGGCAGATGGTGGAAATCTAACCCCAATCTGGCCTGGAGTGTTTGGACACAAACTGGTCTCAGTTGGGCGTTGCAGAGCTTCCAATCTCAGTGCAAAGGCAATGCACTCAAATCACACCTTTCATTCAAAATACCACCTACACATTCATAACCTTTGTCTAGGGCTCTGCATCTGCATTTTATCAAGCACTTGTATAGAATAAAACTCAGAAGCTTCATTAGAGGCATCAGAAATACAACCACAGTGAAACCTCATTTTCTAAGTAGTAGCAAGAGCCGAGGAACAGGTATCCTTCAAAGCTCTTGTGTGCTCAGAATTTATGATGTATTACTTTCCACATCAGCCGAGAAAGCTGATTTACCAGCAGATTTTACCTTGAAGTAGGTTATATTTTGGCCAGAATGTAAGTAGGATTTATGTTCAAGCAACTTTGGAATCCAGTATTTCTACCTTGCATTCATAGTAACAGCAGAGTAAAATTTATAATAAGCAGTTCTGTTTGTCTCCAGCAGAGGGTAATGGATCCTCTGATCTCAACCTTATTTTTAAGAGCACACTTCATATTAAACAGCTGTTTTTCTTTAACAGTTGAATAAATGCCTGAGCAACTGACTGCATCCAAGACAGTCTATGAACAAGAAGAATTCTCTATGAAGCCCAAAGAGAGGCAAAAGTGTTTAAGTAAAACACTTACCAAATAAGAAAAAGACTGAAAAAAAAGATTCTCACATAATCATCACCATTACAAGAAAACTTTGCTCCAAACAAACGTTATTGCAACATACACAAAAATACCAACATTTGAAAAGTCAGAACTATGGTTCATTCCACCACCTTAATTTGGTTTAGGAGAACAGCTGTACACTCAAAAGTTAAACCCTTTCTGAACAGTAAAATGACACTATAAATGCATGACACCTCTCAGCCACGGAGTTCAACAGCTTTTATGAGCACAGGTTTCATATGCTTATGAAGACTTGCATGGGACTAGCAGATCAGAAAGCACATTTATTTGGATCACAGCCTCTGAAGACATAAAATCAGACAATAGAAAACACTAGGTACATGGATTTAGTTAGAATTTAGGCCAGATGACTCAGAATACAGTCAGTGCCAAAGAATATAACACAACTGGAATCTCCTGCTGTTTAGTCCTGTCCTGTGACTGCCAGCCCAGACTTTTTCTTAAAGATAGTTGATGATAATGCAAATTACAACTGTTCCATGTGTCTGGAGAGGGATTGGGTTGCTCAGGGAATATCGTATCTAGAATTTTTGACATTACATTTTTAGTACTTCTCACTATTTCACTGTACCTCTCTGGGTTTCGACATAATCAAGTATGTTGAGGATTAGAAGGACTAATGGAAGAGAAAAGGGATCCTGCCAGGAAGAGAAAACAGATGCAACAAAAAAACCTACAAATTATTCTAAAGCAACACTGAAGGACAAGTTGAGACATAGATAAATCTTTCATGTAATATTTGACTTTTTTCTCTGTACCTTGCTTAATGCAGTTACACAGTAAATAAGGCATGAGAACAGAGCTGAAGAGAGCAGGAGAGGAGGAAACTGTTCTTGCATTCAATTTATGATCTATACAGGAAATCTTGAAAATATTTTCACTGCACTTTTTTTGGTCCGATTGATTTGCTTCAAAGCAAAAAGTTTTTCTGGTTTTGGCTGTTGAAGAGCCAGAGATATGGTCTGGAAAACCTCATTCTTTCAACTAATACACTCAGAATGCTAGTTATATTACAACAAGATCTGCCCTTAAACTAGCTGGTGTATGTCAGAATTAATTAAAAAAACACAGATGAAAAGAAAAAAGATATTTCAGTTTGTGTGAACATGCATTCAAAATTACTCTCCTTTTTGGTGAGGTTTACTGTCTTGGTTCTGTGATTTCCAAAATTTTTTTCAGAGAAAACGGGTTTGGGATTTGAATTTATAATATGAAACACATAAATCTAAGGAAATATGAACTAAAAAATAGAAGGCAACAAAACAACAAACCCAAAATAAAACCAAAACAACAAATTCCTCAAAATTACTTTCATACTTTCTATAATTGGATGTTTCTTGGTTTTTCCCCTACAAATCACCTTTAAATGAAATCATTATTCCTTACTCTGACTTGGTTAAGAGTGATTTTTATTGTTTCCTCTGGCTAGCAATAAACCAAAAAGAATTTATAGCTAATCAGACAATTTGAGACAATGAAATATTAACGTGTCCTACTTAGCTAGAAAAATGCAATTCCTTTGAAGACAAATTAGTTTTCATCACATATTAAAACATTCTTATAAAATTCCAGTTTAGGGACACAAACCATTAGGAACTTCCTATAGATTAAGAAGGATTTTCAGTAAAACTCAGCCCTAATCCCCAAGAGAAAGCCCAGACCACACTCACGATATGCTGTTGCAGAATCTCTGTCCTTCTGGTCTGTGCTGAGAAACATGGTGAGGGCAGAATATGGTACTTGGAATAACTATGGAAAGAAAGAACAAGACTTAGGAAATGTCAGGGTAGAACTGCTGTATTTCTTTGATATCCAAGAAAATGGTTCAATGGGACCTTGGAATTAATTTAGAACATCCATTCAAAACACTGAAAACCCTCAACCAATTTTTTAGCACAAAGACCTGCCTTTCTTTCTGGTTTGTAAAGCATATAAAAGGAAAACAGTATCTTTCAGAATACGAATAATAAATAATAAAATACCCAGAGGGTTTACCTTGATGTTGTGCTCCTTCAGTTTCCTTGGGAAAACATCCTTCACAGATAGACTCTAAAGAATTTGGCTTTCTTTGCACTAGGACACTGTCGTGTTCCTATCTTGAGCTAACTAACAGGAAGCAAAGCCATAAAGAAGAAATATAGTTTTCCACTTCATTCAAGCCAGAGGACTACACAAATACCCAAAATATTTCAAATATCTGTCCAATTATGTAAATCCAGGAGATAATAGTGAAAACTACTCTGTCTTTCAGCACCATTTTGCCACACACTCCTTAATTTGAGTTAAGCATAAGTTAAGACCATTGCAAAGTGGAACTGGGACATGAACCTGATAGAACAACCAAGTTCTCTGTGGTGTTCCCACCCCCCCAGAGATCTGTAGCCAAACTAAGTCTTGCACTCTGTATCCCATAACATTTGTACAAAATGCATTCCTGTTCACCTCCATCAAACATGGCAAGTGTGTACATTTTCAAAACTCTGCCATGGAAAATCTGTGTTTCTCTTTCAAAGGAAAGAGGAAAGAAATTATTTAAAACCACAATGGATGTCTTCTGGACCATCTTTCTACTGGGGAAACAAAGGACCTAGGGAAACATTCAAGCTTCACACAGGAATACAGAATTCCTAATCTGCTCCTGAGAACAGACGTTATGAAAAGTTGGATGTCTAACTGGGATTAGGAATCTGAACATCTGTACAAGAACAAGTTGAGGGCACTGGCTGAATTAGCAGTTCATTTGCCAGAGAAAGCATTGGCAGAAACTATCAACCAGAGGAGAGTTTGATAAAAGGACATCTGCCTGTCCCTTAAACTCACTAGAAGTTGAAGTAAAATGTGAAAACAAGTTTACTAAATATGAATGCCTTAATATAGACAGACAACAAGCAAGTTACTGCTGAAAACATCATGACCTGTAACCTACTTACTGTGGTCAGTGCTTGGAAAAGGCAGTGGAAAGTCAGATACCAAGCAACTCTTCCCGATACAAACGGAGGCAGGTACCACATAAAAAAATAGGACACTATCGTGAAGGGTGTACATGCCAGCACCCTGAAAAGAAGATTAACACACATCAGCAATCTTAAAATAATGATAGCAAAGCACACTAAATTTTCCTGCTAATAATCAAGATAATACAATTTATTTTATGTGCAGTTTTTCTAACTGCAGTAATGTCATGCTTTTCAATATGAAAAGTTAGTGTGCATTAAATACACAGATTAATATAAAATATATAAATACACAGGTTAATACTTCCATAAGGTGGAAAAACCACAGCGAATCTGAAAGAAAAGAGCTACACTTAAATTAATATCCCACTCAGAAGAGACAAAATTTCCTTGCTCATGCACTGTAACAGCACACCTACATTGCCATTCCTTGGCACATGTCTCAGATTACACATTTATTAGAAAGAACCACTGAAAACTAAGCTCTGTCATCATGTCTTTTCATACTCCAGCAATTTTTACATGAGTTTACTTATTACTGAGATGTCCTCTTCTAATTTTAATGTCTTTGGTTTTCCCCTGAACTTAGTCTCTTCACTGCTACTTCAAACAAGTGCAAATATGTTAATGCACTTAAAACTACTGAGAAAAGCATAAGAGACAATGGGCAGCCCATTGTGAAAGCTCCCACACTCTGTATCTGGTTGGGTATGTGATCATTTCCTCCATTTAACTCCTAATCACCTCAAACACAAAAGGATCATCTTCTGGAGAGGAAGGTGGCTTAAAAAAAAGAACCACAGAAATTTATATTCCAGACATTGCCATTAACCAGCAACTAATTACATTAGTCTAAAACCTATTTCAGGCAAATAGCACTTGTCAAACTCCATGATAGAGAATTGGTCAGATGCTATTATTTCCTAAAAGTCTGAGTTGCAGCAGCATCAGGCCTGTCCTGTATTCTTGTAAATCAGGCACTGAACAATGTATTTAGATGACCAAGATCCTAACAAAAAATTTCCAAACACATAAAAGAGAAAACAGATTAATCCCTTCACAACAGCACTACTGACATTGGGGGTCAGCTGATTATTTTGTGATCGTGAACTGAAAACCTGGAATACAAAAGAGTGATGTGGGTAAATAGTTTAGTAAAACAATGGCTTTCCCACACTGCTCTTTGGGATGGACAGCATCACTGGGAGCTGAACATTTACCAGGAAAGTGCCAGGTTCTGGTATTCTCTGTCCCTCTGGTCCCCAGCCCACAGCTCACCCACAGCACTGGAAAACATAAACAAGGGTAAAATCCTAACACATCTCAGGGAATCTACCTTCCTCTCCCAAAGCCTGGGCTCTTCCAGGTGGTGTCCAGGCAGAGTCACCGCACTAAATATCTTCACAGTCACTTTTTCATGCGACTTTTTTAGCAACAACCCTCTTGGTATTGGTCTCCCCTTTCCTCTCTAACACCAGGGAGTTTTCAAAGCCTTGCTGGAGTTGCTGAATATCTGATTGTCAGCTATTATTTCTTTTGACAAAATGTTCGACCAGTATTTCAAGTCAATGTCTGCTTCTGCCTTTTAAAGCCATTAAATAGGTGATTGATGACTTTGTATTATATTGAGGACAGTATTAAGTGATAGCTAAACATTCACCTCCCTTACTAATGTTCTTGCTTTGCTGGCAAGCTTTTCTGACTGGAAAAGTTCCATTGCTTCATTCTAGATTATTAAGAAGTCAGAAAAATCTCAAAATACTGAAGTATTTTTAAGCTAAGGGGAGCCCCATTTTTTGCTTTTTATAAAAATGGCCTGACTCTCAAAGTCTAGGAACAGAATTCCCATGAAAATATTAGCAAAAAAAAATCAAAAACCCAGACAAAATCCTCCTGTAAAGAAAGCAGCTGTTTGATGGAAGGTGGGGTTAGATTAGCACTTTTCCTGTAAGAAGTGCCAGATGTGCTGGAGCTGGTTTACAGTGAAAAGGGCTGATAAGTTCATGCTTGTGCTAGGACAGGAATCATTCTAACATCAATTTAACACTAGCAATAAACACATGTACTTGCTGTATTTTCAGAGAACTTAGGGGGAAAAAAAGGCATCAGAATATGTCTAATGGCATTGGTATAAAAATTTCATTGTTTTTCTTTTGGATAGCTTTCTTACTTGGTTAATTCACTGGTCATTAAAAACCACACCATTTACCTGGCCTCCAACCAAATCCTGAAAAGAGAAACAGCAGCAAGCTCCTCTTTTCCCATGAGACTTGACAAAATGCTTAACTTCAGCCTGAAGGGCCTGTTCCTACTGGGCTAAGAGCAGCTCATCTCAGCCTTTTTCCAACACGTACTTTTCTTCTCTATTTTGACAGATATAAGCTGCCCATGGACAAGTTTCTGTAGCCATAAAACTGCATGACAGCAAGAGAGCCATCAACTAACTGGGCTTATTTTTCCTGAAATTTCAACTTCCTTGCTCAGGACACATTTACTCTTAGATTTTTGTAGTAAATCAAGTTTGTGGGTTATATCAATTAAAAATTTGCAATTAATTCAAAATGTCTTACAATTCATCCATATAATGTATGAGATTAAGGGATGAAAGACTCCCTATTTCACAAAGTAATCTCCCCTTGACTTTCAAAATATTAAAAAAAAAAACCAAATACATGCCCTGTGGCATAGATGAGCTTGAGTTCCTCTAGCATGGCCCAATCTTTTCCAATTGTTCTTGCTTCACACCTGTCAATCTCCTTCCCATATGGGTAACATTCACTGTTCTAACCTCTCCTTAGAGCACAGGGACAGCACGAGCATGAGGGCAAGATGTCACAGTGAAGCATCACATCTTCCTTCACAAAAAAATCCAAACCTTACAGCATCTCAGTCATTGTAAGAGTCAGGGTGATTTTTTAATGAGCTATTCTGACCGTGGCATGTAAGAGAAGCAGGACCCCTGTGAGTGCTGTAAGAAGAACCTCACACAGTGCCAGGGCAGTGCTGGCTGCTGAGCCCTGCGGTGCCGTGGTGTCACATCTATTCCACATCCGTGTACACACCTGCTCTACATCTGTGCATGCATCCTTTCCTGAGCTGAAAGGCCTGGGGAGTTAAAGCAGCTCCTGGAAGGCTGATGTGAGACGTGAAGGCACTCTAGGACATAAGTAGAGATAAGTTCCAACTTTGTGGAAGAGTGGAGTCAAACTAAAGAAATCTAGACAAAGATGAAAATTCAACCACAAATTTAAGAAAGTTTTAGATCTCAGCTTCCAGTTCTGCTAAAAAATATAGTCTCTTGGCTTTATTTGTTTGTGTCTCCAGTGGTAGAAAATCTCTTCTGAGTTTTCAGGGGTGAACAAGTTAAAGATGACATGGCAATTTTTAGTTTTTATTTTATACACGTGGAATGAATACAATCCCTGAGACTAATTCAGTGAGGTGGCTGTATGATCAAAACACTCAACATTCACATATATATGTAAATATATGTACACATACATGTACACTTACCAAGGCATGAGCCGGCCAATCTTTGTCCATCTACTCTTGCTAATAAAAAAGCCAGCAACAGGATCAGTAACTGCACCTGAGGCTTTGCCAATGAACAGCACCAAAGAGGCATGAAATGGAGTAATCTGAAAATACAGACAGAATACAGTAAACAAGATCCATTGTTTCACAATACAATGAAACAGCATAAAGCAACTTTCCAGAAAAAAACACCTCAGGGTTTTAAAGAATAATGATAGTTCATTTACAAAACACATCTGCTGCTGTCATAGAAATTCCTATTGGTTACACATAGCAAACAAATGAAACATTGAAATAGGTGCTGTGAATTAAGGGATCAGAAGGGGAAAATGCGAGGAAGGAAAGATCCAGAATGCATCTAGGATGAGGAAAATTAGCTATACAGTCAAATAGCAAAGTCCTTGTTTCAGTCATACAATCTGACAGAGTCCCTCTGTAATTACCCTCTTGCTTTTTCCCCACACATCGCCATCTCCCCATATCTGTATCTTGACCTGATCTAGAAAATCATAGAGGGGACTGTTTACATGTACTAGTGTTTTTTCCTCTCCTGAGATTAGCAGCAAGGCTGCCAACTGGTGGCATGTGGCTGAGGAAGAGGTTGTTGCACAACAGACGTTATCCACTCGGGACTGAGCGGTGACAACGAAATTGCGTAAGGCACATCTGTTCAGATCAAAGTTGCCAGCACGTGTCCATCACATCTCACTTGGAAAGTGTTCGTAGATTACATAAGAATAAAATGGCCAAGAAGGAAAACTGCTGAAATTAACTCAGGCGGGCCATACTTTAGTGCCAATGTAGAAATAAAGTTTACCCCAGGGAAGGCAGTTATTTTTTCACATATATCTGTACAGAGCTTAGGAATTCCCATCACACATTGGTTAAAAAACATGGGTTCTCTTCCAAGTGGTCAGTTCATGTCATTGCAACAATAGTTCTGAAAAAAAAAGTCATTGAAACCTATATAAATATCAATGCTCCTCACATCAATTATTGAGAGAAGCTGCTGAAAGAGCCTCTGTGGCTTAGACAGCGAGAGCAGACAAGATCCCTTCATCTCTGTGCTTCAACATACCAGTGGTCCAAAGGCCTGGAAAACGCAGCTGATACAACACCAAGCTTGAGCAGGTATCCCCTGCTTTCCTGCACAGGATATTGGCTCCCAGGCAGCACCACCAGGCTTCAGGCTGGCGCAGGTCCCCTGCCTGCTGAATTTGCTGTAGGTGCTGTCTCAGAGGTGACAGAAGGAAGCAGTGGTCTCTGAATGTCCTGATGACCAGCACAAAAGGCAGGTGCTACGGGCTTCTGTCATCACACCCGTCACATTTTAGCCCAAATTAAGTGAAATTGCAGTGGCAGCCAATCTTCCTGTCACCACCAGCTCATCACCATTGCTGGCTCGTGGCCTCCCACAGCCAAAGTGCCAAGTAGCCCACCAGCCCTGAGGCAGAGTCGCCGTGAGGGCTGCGCCAGGACTGCCCACAGGTCACTACTGCTCCTCAAGAGACAGGGCAGCCAAAATAAGCACAAAATAGCAGTCAGAAAGATAGATGGGTTGAAATACTGTAGTTATGAGGAGGACAAGAATAAAAACCAACAAATTAGGTGAGTTCCACATTCGTGTTTTGTTCAGATAACTTGAATAAACTGAAAGGAAGTGGATATTAGATACACAGAGGTGGAAGAAAGCTTTGAGGAAAAAGCAAAATCATGTTAGGAGTGGAGTCTGTATAGTCACCCTGTCTTCATCATTAGTACAGGCTTATACATCCCTCAGCTGCATTTTCTTGTCTCCTAAATCTAGACAGTGTCTGTCAGCACCAATGCCAGAAACTTCTCAGCGTTAATAAAATACAAGATAAAATGTGCTAAACTCACCCATCTCGAAAGGAATAAAGACCAGGATCCTTTTATCAGAATTTTGGTGTTCTCTAGCAATTCGACTCAAGGATCCTGAGTTGTTTGGAGTTACATTTATGTCTGTAGTCTATATAGGTAATTTAGGTGAAACAAGGAATTCAAATTAAAAAACTGTAAGTTACAGAAAATTAATAAAAATATAATTTTCTTAGAAAGGATCCAGATTATGTATGAACGATTACACTTGGCAACTTTCACATTCTCTCAAGAAGCGAAAACAGTTCTGCCCTCTAAGTGGGCAAGAAATAAATCCAGGTAGTGACTATATAATTACATTCTCTCCCCTGAAAATGTGTGGGAAAGAACACAGGATTTCAGAGGTATTTATCAGACCTTGAAATAAATCCTGTCCCTGCAGGACTACTTCAGAGAACAAACCAAACCATCAGGGAACAAATAATTAAGCCCCTTAATGAAAGTGTAAGTATATCATTACAAACATTAAGCAAAATTATTGGGTTTCAGTAGAAGCTTGTTAATAAAATAATTATTTTGATGTCACTTATTTACATAGTGCCCAGAGATGCACGGATGGGACCCCAGCTTTCTGGACACTGTGCACAAACACACGAAGGAACAGTCCCTTGCTTTGAGAATTTTCAATCTCTGTGGTAAGCAAAGAATGGGGAAATTGCCATATTTCTAAGCACGCTGGGAAAATGGTGTTAGGGTCTTTCTCATTCAGCTCCTGCTCCATCATCTCCAAAGGCTTGTACTGCCATCCTTGATGTCAGTGGGCAGCTGCTCTAGTCAGAGCTGCTCCACCTCCCTGCTGTACCCCCAAGCCCCTTTTTCAACCTCCAGCTCCTCAGGTTCCACACCGTCCGCTTGACATCTTTGACCCTGCTGTCCAAAACTGGCTCCTTTTCTACATCTTGTGACTTTGATCTCAACAAGACACTCAAGATGACCTCAGTTGTACATGCCCACCTTGCTGTGTTGAAAATTTCATTAAGTAAGTCACAAGTCAGATTTTAATACCAGACTTTTACAGGAAAAACATAAACCCAAACTTCTGGACATCTCCAGTCATAATATCCTGTCTTTACACAGCAAATGGATAATGATATCTGGCCCAGAACCTGCTGGTTTTTTCCAGCAAATAGGAACAGTCATCAGTGCTGAAGTCCCTCATGTAGTTTCAAAGCTGTTCTCACAGTCCCTGAAATTTGCTTTCAACTTCCTAAAATCCTTTTTTCTATCCTAATATTTTCTCCATCCCACCTAGCTACCATGCAAGCACACAAGACAATCCAAAACAGTAAAAATTGCTTATGGATTGATTTTCTTTGTGTCTCTGCTGTTCTGAAATCTAGCTGGAGCAGCTGAAAGTCAAATGAGTGGGATGACTCCACCTGCTTTGTTTCACCAGGTCTGCTTCTGCACCAGAGAGACATAGACTGGAAGCAAAGAAACTTCAGGAAGGATAACTCAGCTTTCTTTGCCATGAAATTAACTTAGATAAACCAAATAAAATTTGTGTGAAATTACATTCACTACTGGATGCAAGTGGAGTGGTTTTTAACTAAACCAAATGAACAAAACTTCACAACCTCAACGTGGTGCTATTAATGTTTTCAGATGTCTTAAACTCTTTGATTCTTGACACTGAGAATTGATTTTCCTTGTGTGAGCTCTACAGCACCCAAAGTTCTAATAATGATCCCAAACTAAAAGTGAACATCTCAAGACAGAAAGAAAACTAGAGGAAAAAAAATTAATTCTGGACAAGTTCATGCAGTTTCCAGGATGCTGAACAGCAAGGGGCAATGACAGTGAGACAATTTAAAATATTTATTAACTAATTCCCCTTCTATCATTCCAGGGACATGGCTGGCAATATCAGGGTTAAGTCTACAGTGTGCAAATGTTTCTTGTGCTACTTACATGGGCGATGTCCAGCAGGTAGATCTGCAGGAAGAAGGAAGCAGCACTCCCTGCCACTTGGTTTGGGGCACCTCCTATGGCATAGCACAGTTTGCTGCACATCGAGAGCCTGTACCCCTGTGCGAGAGGGAGCAGAACAAACCCTGAGTAAACCAAGGTGCACGAGTTAAAAGCTACACAAGTGATAAGGTAAAGTCTATAGTTAACACCACTTTAACGTATTTGCTTCACAGCTGTTCCACTAATAAATCCGTATGCCCTCAACCCCCATCATCAACAGGCATTTGGGTGCTCGTTACTTTGATTTTTAATGGGTTTGTTCTCTAATTCAGCCCCTGAGAACAGATTACAGTGTTCCTAAAAGTAAGTTGTGATGACCCTCAGGCTTACCTACCTTCCTCTCACAAGCTATTAAAAGGAAACAAGTCTACAAAGAAGCAAGAAGCATGAGAAAAGTGCTACAGTATTATCTGAACTTAGCTCTGTCTTTGCTTAATTCATATTTTTTAAGGTTGAAAACTTTTACATTTTTAGAAAAAATATTTCTTTTATTAACCTTTCAGATAATAATAATTGATAAATACTCTCATACCACAGTAATTAAACAACATTCACGGAAAGTTCCACAGTCAAATGCAGATCAAAGAGATCCCAAACATTTGTGCTTTGTTCCTTCCTTTGTCACAAAATGCTGGTGTGACACTGCATAGTCACTTGACTTTGTACATCTTCCTTTTGACTTGACTTTTCTATATCTTGTGAAAATTGGCGTCATATGGAAAGTGATTTTAGGCCCAAGACTTTTTTAGAAAATCACTCCAAGTGTACTTAAAAAATTTTGCAAAACTGTGCTCTCTCATTTGTCATTCGATGTTTGAAAAGTACCAAAAGCATCCAAGAATATTCTTGAATATAATTGCCAAATAAGAATGAGATAAATGTTGGAAATAAGGTTGCATACTGGTAATTAAAATACACAAATTGCACAGTTTCTAATAGAAATTCTAATGAAGAACACTGATTTTTTGCCAATAGTAGAAGTTCCAGAACACTGGAAAGCCTTTAAAAAAACCTTAAGATTTAATTTTATGCCATAAAATTTAAAATAAAGGAAGAAAATTATTCTTTGTTAATCTGTATTCCTTTCAGAGGGACAACACATCAAATCAAAATTTTGACTTTTAGGCTTTCAGTCCCTCTCTGAAATTTGCTGTCAACAGGAAACACAAAGAGCAGCAGCAATATTAATCCTGGGTCTGTCTTCCCTCTGAGCTGACTACACAAGCCCTTAATTCTTATGTTAGATTGGGATAAAAATAAAGATATGGAAATGAGATCCACCACAATGGTGATATTCTGACACATTACCTAATTTCTGAACATTTTTAAATTTTCTAACCCGTCATCTTTACTATGTAACAGTTTTGAGAAGTTTTAGACTTCCAGGCAGAGCCTTTCATCATCTAAACATTTCCCTTTGAACTGTTTTATCAGAGTGGGTGTGAACAAACAAGTACAAGTATCAGGATTCTTTCCTTTTTGTGTTTTCCCAGAAAAAGACAGGGTGGGATCCCATTGCTACGCCCAAGGAAAGTGGACGCTGTCAGGACATGAGCTGCAAAATGTTATCACCACAGCAGGCCTCACTTTACTCTGCATTGGCAATTTTCTTCTTTGCAGGAAAAAAAAAGTGATAAACAGTCACAAGACAGACTTCATATACTATTTAATTTGATAAGAGATTGCAAACACAACAGACGATATATATGTTTGCTGTCCAAAGAAACTCTTCGCTTTCCACACATGTCCTATTAAATATGAGCTTTACTAGACTTGTGGGGTCCACAGAATTTTGTTAGCTTGACCCATTGCAGTCTCCTTGAGCTTTGCTCCAGGGGCTGTGTATTTTAAAACTTTGTCTCAGTTTTTCATTTTTAGTCATTCCCTTTTTTTATTTTTTAGTCATCAAATTACTTTAAAAGTTTGTTTTCCCTTTATACTTTCCCTCCTGATCTCCAAGCATAGGCAAGATGCCTTTCAGCTGAAATCAAGACATAAACCACTGCTATGCAAACCCTGTATCCTATTGTAACCTCAAAAATGGAAAACAAAAACAAAAACAAACAAAAAAAACCAAACCCCCAAAAACCCCAAAAAACTTTCAGATCTTTAATGCTTCTTTCACACTTATTTTCACTAGTAATTTTCATAGACTCACAGAACGGTTTGGGTTGGAGAGGACTTCTAAAGACCATCCAATTCAACTCCTCTGCCATGGGCAGGGACACCTTCCACTAGCCCAGGTTGCTCCAAGCCCCATCCAACCTGGCTTTGAACACTTCCAGGGATTGGGCACCCACAGCTTCTCTGGTCAAGCTATGCCAGTGCTACGGCACCCCCATTGTAAAGAATTTCATTCTTATGTGCTTCTTTCAGTTTAAAACCATTGCCCCTTGTCCTTTCAATAGCTAAGGCTGTGGTAAAACAGAAAAAGTAAATGCCTCTATATAATAGACATGATTCCAAAATGTTTTTAGAACACAAAGTGTCAAGTTCTTAAGAATTAATCTAACTAAAGCTATGGTACACGGAATGGTCAACCAAGATCTAAACTCACAGGCTGCAGGTGGTACTCCTGTCCTTTCAGAAGTTTCATGGTTAGAAAATTTACAATCTCAGTACATTTTTTATGAAGTCTCCCTGCAATTCCACATACACCCAGAATGCTGCTCAACTACTCTCTGAACCATGCTCCCAGATCACCTTGAAGCAAAGTTAATACTTTGGTCACAGCAGTAGTTAAGTTTTAATTAAATTTTGGTTATGAATGTTATTTTCAGAATAAAACAAGCTGTCAGATAGATGTGGCATACAGAGGTGTCCTGCTTGGTCACCCACAGAAACACAGGAAAATTGCAGTTCATGAACTCCCTGGAAGGTAGGTTACATCCTGATCACTGTTCCATACCTGTTTTCCTTTTATTTTGCCTAATTCCTTTTGGAACTTGTTTGTACATTAAGCCATAAACACCACAGCAGTTCTGCATGGAAATGACATGGACTGTGAAAGGAAATGCCACTGTCACCGCAGATCTGCTGCCTGGTAATTTCATTGAGTATCCCTGAGCTTCTAGCTGCTGAGAAGTAATCCTTCAGCCTCCACATTCTGGTGTTTCTTTCTGAAAGAAGCAGCCCATAGTAGATGTTTGCCTCTCCATGTTGAATTCATATGGTAATGACCGCCTTTTCTGCCTCAGTACACAATGTAAAATGGTAAAATGAAGGTAGGACTCTGCGCCAGTAAAACTGAAGCATTTCCTCCTAAGTTTCTGCAGTTAAGAGCAGAGGAGATGCACGTGGCAGCTGCCTGTTACAGGATCTACAGGAGCAAGTCCCCCAGCCGTGGCTGGGTTCGCACGATATTGCTCATAGACGCTGACAGAAAGTGTCCTGGGCAGGATAACACTGAGCAGGGCTGTGTGGCCAGCGGCACAGCACTGGCTATCAGCAGCTCGCAGGGCTTTCCTCCGAGGGCTGGGTGTCCCTGCTGCATTGCCTCCTCAAAAAACACAAAGCACTTGATTCCTGTGAAATCCAGGAAAAGCTTCCTCACCTGTGCAGGTTCGTCAGCAAGCTGAAAGTCCTCCACAAATCACTAGAGATCTGAATGCGTAGGCAGTGGTCAAATAAGGAATGAAACATGAAAGTACAACGAAAATTTTCTTTTGAGACCCATGTGGTGTAGTTGAATGTCAACATCAAATTGCTTCTACAAGCTTCAGGAGAAACGTGAGACGATGGCACGCGAGGTAAGAGGAAGGAAGGTCAAATGAAGTTAGAATTTTTTTTTTGTTCTCAGATTAACTTGACAATTTCGCACTTACACATGCTCCCATCATATCAAATTTAATTGTGTTTCAAGGCAAACCAAGAAAGCATAATAGCTGAGAGATTTGATTTTGCTCCTTAAATAGAAAGTTTAAACATTGTTATGGAAAATTAATGCTTCTCCTACACTGTAGTTCCTTTATTTTTAATTCTCTTGTAAGTTAAAACCATACTCGAAAATTTTCCCTTCCCCAACAGAACAAAAATTGAATACAATGTTTATAGCAGAACATCTTATTTCTAAAGAAAGTGTTTCAGCACATTGAAAACAAAACAGCAACTGTGTTACGGGCATAGGGAGCAGCCGCGTTTTGTCCTAAGCTATTCGTTATCAGTCAAGTCCAGAACTGAACCAACGAGTAATTTAAAAGCAGTAAGAACAGAGAGCGAAACCTGTGACTCAAAGATAAATGCTAGTCTAGGTTTATCTGAGGAACAATGAAATGTAGCCAGCGAGGAGCAGCTTTTGAGTCAGCTTTTCTCTCAACGTGGAATTAACACTGGTAATGTTTCTGTTCTGTGAGTGACCAAACTACTGCCTCTTGAAAGCACGAGTGTGGTAGTCACGGGTGGCATCCCAGGTCCCTCACACCAAGCATCTTGAGGACTGGTTTCACGTTTCTTAGTAACATCAGCCCACCCTTGAGTGGAAGAAAACAGGAGCAGGGCTTGTGTGCAGACACCTAGGAAAGGGTGTATGAGCAAGGTGGGATACAGTGGGGCTTTCTCAGGGTATTCTTCCAGCTGCTGGCAGTGCAGCTCTGAGGGACCCTGAGACAAAGATGCTGTATCTGTGCAACGTCTTCAGACTTACGCCATGAATTCACCCAAATGCTTTCCAAACACAAAAATTCAAACCCCAACAGGATGTGCCGGGTGTCTGAAGAGCTCCACGGGCTGACTGGCCCCCAACATGCTGTGGAAGGCTTCCTCGGCCACTCTGTTCGGAAGCTGTCCGTTCCCAGTTTTGCCTGGTGTTCTCTCAAGAGCCATGGAGTGGGAGAGTCCTCGCCCAGCCTCACCTGCCTCCCACTCCTACCCCGGAGAGCCCCGAGCCTGAGGAGGCAGTACGAGATCCCCTCGCTCACACCACAACGCGCCCCTGGAAATCGGGAGTTTCTGAGGCTCCTGGGGAGCGAACCCCTCCTGCCTCCCGCATCCCACCAGTCTCGGTCCGGGAGGCAGCCCCGGAGGGGACAGGAGGTGGGAAACGAAGGCGCTTTTCCCTGGCACCGCAGCGGCCGGAGAGTAAATCCCGAGCAGCGCATTCCAGGGAAAACCCCAGGGTTGCGGCGCTGCCCGGCGGGAAGGGCTGAAGAGCTATTCCAGCTCCTCGCTGGGGCCGGGCACGAAGCCCCGCACGAACCTGGGCGGCCCCAGCCCGTCCGGGCTGCCCCAGCCCCGCCGAGCGCCCGCGGTGGAAGCGAACCGCCGGCGTGCCGGGACCCCGCTCTCGCCCCGGCTTGTGTCCCAGGGGCTCCCCAAGCCCCCCGACAGCCGCCCTGCCCCCTGGCAGCCCCCTACCTCCTGCTCGGCCGCCGGGGTGTCCCTCGCAGCCCCCGCCATGGCACCGCGGACATCCCACCCCGAGCGACACCTGCGCGCCCGGGGCGGAGCGCAGCGGAGCCGAGGGACAGCGGGCGGTGTCCTCGCTGCCCTCTCCCAGCGCTGCAGGGGCGAAGGCGCCGGCGCTGCCCTCCCGGCCCGGGACGGGGGATCCCCGGCCCCGCCGAGCCCCCACAGCCCGCGCCCTCCGTCCCTCCGTGGGGAGAGGAGCGGAGCAGCTCCCGGCCGCCACAGCTCCGCAGCGAGCGGGGCTCAAGGACGGCTACGCGGGTGCAGGGGGCCGGGGCTGTTCTCATCCACAGCCACAAAACGCCACCTCTGCTCCTCTGAGGAGATGCGCGGTCTCCCGCTATAGAGGGATGCAGAACCACGCCGGACAGCAACGCTGGCAGCTGGACGGAGATCACGCAACACCCGCCCTTGAGCCGGGACAAGCGGCCGGGAGAGCGGCTGCTAATTCTTGCATTAGGGTGGTTAGATAGTGTAGGGGCTGCCCAGGGAGGCGGTGGAGGCATCGACCCTGGAGATGTTTAAGGAAAGACTGGATGTGGCACTCAGTGCCATGGTCTGGTTGACAAGGTGGTGCTGGGTCAGAGCTCTTTTCCCACCTCATTGATTCTGTGATTCTGCTGCCCCCGAGCCAAGACTCTTATCTAGGATACACGAGTTCACCACCACCCTGCCCCTGGGAAAGTGCTCTTGCATGCATGCTCTGCATCAGAGGAAATACAAATTGCATTTTGAAGTATGAATCCTTTCAACAGTGACACAGCCTAAGAGAAAAGGGTTTAAACGAAGCCAACAGGACTTGTGACCTGCTTGTCTTGGGGAGATGGTGACTAATCAATCTCGACACCCAGGGCTTTTTGGCGTGACTGATTCAAAGAGCTCTGCTATTGACACGGTCACCTGGTGGGTACTGGGCAGGCACCACAAACCATGCCATGAAGTACGGACATTCAAATCTTGTGCAGCCTTGTTTGATAAGAATAATTATAGCAAATTTGCAAAATTCTGAAAGAACAAGGCATTAAAGAATTTTCTAAAAAACAGGCCTTTAACAGAAAACTGAGATTGTGGCCTTAACACACCTTATTGAAAACTCTCTGAAGGGTGTCTCTAGAGGCTGATGCCAGATGAGCTTCAAAACAGAGACAGATTGCCCAGTACCAAGCTAAACACAAGATAAGCATCTAATACTCAAATTCAACACTTAGGTTCTTTGTTTTGTCTTTACACACTGTCCTCATAACACATTAAATCTTTTTTACCTGCATTTGCATGTTTCTTCACGAAGGAAAACTACAGAAAACATTTCCTTTCGTTGTTCTTTTCTTGGCCGTTTCAGTTTTGCTGTAAAATATCTTCACGCACAGGCTTTACTCAAAAGTGCAAAGGCTTGTGAAGAAACAACGAATAACGGATAGTATTTGTGTGTTTCACAAACTCTAGCACTGATCAAGCCAGTTTTACCATTGTTTGACCAATGCACAATTGCTGTCTACAGCACTGAGCAAGAGATTAGGCTGTCCAGACACTACAGGTAGCTAATCAGCCTTTACAAACTTGACCAAAAGCAATTAGATTTAAGAGAGTCCTCTATTCATTCAAAGATTTTCTCCAAATTAGGAAATAAGTTATTCAATCACAGTTTGTTGCCTTTTTTTAAAGGCACTTTCTAATCTAGCATGGGATTAATGCAGCCAGCATCACTTCAGACTTTTCAAAAGACTTCCTCTCATTTTGTAATTAAGATCATGACACTATCAAACTGCAAATGCACACTCAAGTACACCAAAGCTGCAGCCAGACACAGCCGGTTTTAGTAAAGCACCAAACTGTCCAATCTCTTAAAGTGCTTGTGGCAGACATGAACCAACGTGGAAATACAAAATACTTACTGCTCCTTCCAAAGGATAGCAAGCAAAATGGATTTACCCCCTTCAAAATTTCACACTCTCCCCTTCAATTTCAGTCCTACACCAATTATTTCTTCAAATTTTTGTGCTGCAAATGCATGAATAGTAGTACACTGTTACTTTTGACATTTCATGCACCTTTGAGAACCGAGCTCACAGTCAAGTACATGTGGTTTTCTAATACTTAGTTTCGTATTAAGAGAAATTCAAAAGCACTGATTAATAAAATTCCCTGTTCAGGAAGCTCTAGGAACTGAGGGTTGGAGCTGTGTCTGTAGGTGGTTTGTCTTTTCGTTTTTACTAGTGGATTTGTCTGCACATTTATTTTTGTTTTTCATATAGAAGTCAGTGCAAGAGCAAAGAAAATTTAATTGTACCACTCGCTACATAATTCTGAATGACACAGTAGCATAGGAAGTTCATAGCACTGGAAATCATTTAAAGGCACGGTTCTCAGAGATTTGCTTTCTGAGGACACTGAATAGATATTTGCCCAGTTGACTTTCATTTCAAACACACCATGAGAGATGCTGAAGCAAACCAGTTTTATATCCCTGGGAATGAAGGAGAGTACATCCCTAATTTGAAGACTCACGACTTTTTAGAATGCAAGTCACTCCAATGAAGTAATTTTCTATTTAGAACAAAACCAGGAAAACCCAAACACATCTTTCACTTAACCACACAGAAGAAGTACAACTCCAACAACCATCCTTTGACTCAGGTAGCACAGAGCAGCCAGGACGCACTGAAGGTCCTGGGATGTGTCTTATCTGGAAATTTTAATTCCATTCACAAACCCACATGCTTAATAAACACAGTACAAAATATTTAGTATTTATATTGTTTTCTCTTTTAGCAAAACATGGAATAGTTGGCTACAAACTTTATGCCTTGAATGCATGAATAGCAAAATAAAATATTTGGATGTATCTGGGGCAAAGTTGAGAGAAAAACTTCGGTTTTCAAGTAAGGATTTTCAACATCTTTGAAACTTGACCACATGCAGCTAGTGTCTCCATCAGCTGGGCAGAGGCAGATAAACAGTACAAAAACAACTGTGTCCCTCTAAATCACTATTCCTGCATGGTGACAGCCAAAAAAGCTGAAGTTTCTGTGTGACAAAGTTACAAGTGGGTCCCTATGCTAATGAGATAGGTAGTTTAACATCACCTGATCTGCAAGACACCCGTAGCAGCCCAAAAGAACCAGAAACCACTTCAACCATTAGTAAGAACAATTCCTTCAGAGCTCACTTTGAGGCACTTCATATGCAGTATGCACCAGACTACCTCATTTGTATCTTCTCACACATGCACCTACCACCATGTGAAGACTTGACAGAACATTATTACACTGCAGATCTTGTGAAAAAAGTTACATCCTGAAGATTTTCAAGTTAGAGTTCAAATATGAGCTTGCCTGCAGTATTGGTTGTCTAAGAGTTACCGTGAGAAGAATGCAAACTGCAGCAGTTTACACTACAATGTAAGTGAAATGTTTCACTTTAGTCCAAAGTGCAAAAATAAATACTATTTTTCCTTAAAAGGTGCTATCAGTAGTAATTAAGTCTCAGAGAACTGTTCCACCTAGACCCACTTATTAAATAACTAAGAAGCTTTTTACCTAAAGAAATTCTAGAGATGATCTGCTGTACAGGTACCTCTGCTACATTATACAGCCAGGCTCTGACCACCCAATTTAGCTGAAAATACCTCTATTATAGCAGATGACAGCACAGCACCCGTTCTGCTCTCTAAGAGCACAGTGCATGAGGATGTGAGGGCATCCACATATTGCTGGTTGCATTTTTGGTTTTGCCTAGCTCACCCTGCAGATAATTTTTGGTCAGTGAAAAGCTAATTTGATCTTGTACTATTGATAGCATTTTTTTGCTCATTCTTGAGTTGTCCATTAGGTGTAGCAGCAGTTTTGTAGTCATTGTCAGGTGCTTTTATCACTAAGAGTCTGAAAGGTTCAGTTGTTTTCCGAAGTCTCTGAACAACGACAGCGTTTTGCAACTTCGCTTCTTCGAGCGTGAGTGTCTCATCCTGCAGCTCTCGAAAAGGCAGGGAGGTCGTCAGCGTGAAAGGAACACTTCCTTCAGATCCTTGATACTTTGTTATGAAGTCTCTGACATGGCTGATCCTGAGAAGAGAGTAAGAAAACTCGGCATTAGAGTTTCGGCACTGCAATCCCTACACATGTGCATAACACACACAGCCACCATGGGACAGGAATAAAACACCACTTCACGGAATGCCTGACAGCAAAGAACTGGAACAATATAGATGAGGTGGTATCCTGAAATGCCTGATCCACATGGGAGGCAAGCACCAAGGTCTGCATCCTCTGAGAGTACTGCCAAGGGGACAGGGATGAGTATCTTACTCTGAGCACTCAAATGCACCACTGTGGCTCAGATGGTAGTTGCACAAACCCACCATTTCCTAACCAGCTGGTGGAGCTCTTACCTGAGGGTTCTGTAGCCAAGAGCTAGAATAAAGATGCCTCCAGTGTGTGGTTCATGTAGTGGAACCATAATAAAAATAAAGAAAAAGGGTTTGCAAAAGTTATTTAGACAGCTGATACACTGACTAGGTCTAAGTATAGTCACATCCTCCCAAAGCAAGGGCATGGCGAATTCATTACAGATTCAAGCTGCCTGTGAAGAACCTTGCAACAAGTGAGCAAAACAGAGGTTTTGGTGTGGAATAATCAGGATTAACCAATTTAATTAGAAAACAAAGATGAGAGGATACATCTAGATCAATAAAAAACCCCACAGTGTCAATGGCCATTCTCTGGTCCTGAGGCTAACTGGCAGACTGGCTGCTGGCAAATTCCTAAACTCATCCTTCCTCTCCCCCATGCACAGGGTCACCCATGAGGTTCAGTGCCTCCTGGGAATGGCCCAGGACCTGGGCTAAGGTCTGAACCATGGCTAGCTATTGACAGGAAGTGCAGGCTGGCTTGGGGCAATGCCATCCCAACAGTTTACCAGCACAGATGCCCATGAGTTCCCATGCCTCAGCCACACTCACCAGGACAGACACAGCCAGCAAAATAAAAACTAATTCCTGGGCACGCAGGCCTCAATACAAAGACACTGCTTGGTCTTACAAGCCAAGAGCCTGAAAAACCTCAAGCAGGACTAAATTTTTGGTTGGACATTTACAGGTGTCTACATGCATATCAAAACTGACTGGGTTCCAAGAGCAACTCAGGCAATTAGCCACCAGCTCTCTGCTTCAGGGTGAACAAGTTCCTTTCCAGGCTCCATACCTGATGCTCCAGGGTCACACTAACCTAGCAAGTGCTGAAGAGGGGACATAACTCAATCCAGGACACAGCTCTGCGTGCTATTCCTACAGCTCTGCTCTCCTAGCTGCTACACTCTCATGTCTCAATTCCCTACACTGCAACACTACAATCTTCCTGTGCTTCTGCTCCAACCTTTCATCAGTAATCAACTCGTATCTGAGGCAGCAGTTACTGTGGCACCTACACAGTCTAACTGCAAAAAGTAATCAAATAGCTGACTGTCTTCTGCACTGAAAGGAGTGCTGTGTATGCAATCATCATGCTTAAGGATATGTACTCTAAAAGGATTTCCCTCTAGTTCTTATCAGGTTACACACAAGTACTGTGTACGGCACAAACGTGCTGGTCTTGTGGCAAGAGGCTATGTTATGATGGAATATTTATTGCACACTACTCCAAAAAGAGCATTACACCAGTAAAGCTGTTGTTCTGCTTATCTCAGATGTTTTTTTCCTCTCAAAAGCACTTAGCAGCTGTTCAAACTGCTATTTACTGTGAAGACAAAAAGCTTCTAAATACACTTAAATGTGTGGGACCTAGAATAATTGACATATTAAGCCCTTCAGTGAAGTATTTATAATTAAAATAGCAATTTACCCTTCAGCAGTACATTACAACAGTGTTTCAGTTCATATCTCAGGCCACTAACACTAATAAATTAGTACAAGTCAAAGAAAAAACTACAGTCATTAACCTTCAACAGCTGAGCTTTCCTTCTGACCAGCCACAGACATACACAGTTTATCTTGACAGCAGCCTGGGTTGTATTAAATCTGTGATACCTTTAAATTGCTTCACAGAGAAGCAAAAGTAACATATCCTTTCCACGTGACATGACTGTATAGTACCGGAGTAATTTCTCAAATTTGGATTTGAGACAGGTCTCTAAAGACAGTAGTTCTACAATTTAACAGTGAAGTGTTAATCCCAGTTTCTCAAAGCTCCTGCATACAGGCACTGTGCTGACATCTTCTGACATTAGCCTCATTTCTAAGCCTCTTTGGGAACCAGAAATTTCATTAATTAAGAATTAAACACACGGTGTGCATTCTATTCTGTCCATGTTGACATGCAGGGGATGAACCTCCCTGCCCAGTGCACTGACTCCAGCCCTCCCCAGAGGATTCTCTGGCTCAACTCTAAGTCCCTTTCTCCAGCTCCCACCTGTGATGCTGTCTATGCCCAATGACCAGCAGGCTTTTTACTAAGCCATTTGTTCCAGATGTAGTTGTTTTGTGAGAGAGGTATCACGTTAAAAGCTATTTCTTCCAGTAATGAGCAATATGTACACCTTAGCTTTCACTAACCTACAAAGAACTCCTACAGTTTTCTCAGATTTTCACTTACGCTCAGTTATGAGCTGACTTTTAACATCAGTTCACATTCTTCTTATGCTCTTCTCTTTTCAGCTAAAAGATTTCTCAGAATTTCAAAGGTTTTCCAGATGCAACTGAAGAGCAGTCCAGCACTAAGTGAACTGAGGAGGTAGATTATTCATAGAAATTAAAGACTTAAATGTACACGCATTAAGACAAATATTTCAGATGCAAATGTATGTGACAGTGGTAAAATAAATCTTACCTGTGAGAAACATTGAATTTCTGAATTATCCTTTCCCCATCAGCTAACCAGATCTGGACGTTGGTGATAGGCTCCAAATCATTCAAGGGTACTAAAGGCAGGTGTCTTTTGTCATCAGGTCCTTGATGATCATCTCTCACTTCAGAGACGATCTTTGGAGTAGCACTGAAAAGAAAAGCCACATGAGGTTATGGCTTCTGTGTACACATGCAAGCTCGAACTTCCCTCCAGACCTCTGCTTCTGGAGCTTTCTGCCCCATAGCTGAGTGCACTGATGACTTTTTATTTTAACAAATATAGGAACACTGACATAAATACCAGCTTTTTTCTTTCTTCCTTATTTTTTCCCTACACATGTGCCAATATTTTCACTTAAAGACTAAAACATGCTAAAGAATTTCAGTTTGCTTGTGTTTAATATTTTTATAAGATGGAAAGGAACTTAAATATCAGAGGATTAAATACGAATATACAAGAGACAAAACCGTCTGAAGATTCTTCATGCATTTTTGTACTCTAATCACACAGGTGAAACTTTAAGGGGGTTGAGTATTGAATTTGCATACTCAAAGTTAATTTTCAGCATAATGTGATTACAGTAATTCAATTTAACTGAATGTTGTTAGCCTTGATTTAGACTCCAGCATCATCTATCTCAGCTTAGAAGAATTACTCATCTATCAGAAAAACTGACTTAATGTGAAAAATCCAGACTGATGCACACAGCATTTGGATTTTTTTTTTTTCTTAAGGCATTTTCAACATCTGACCCAACCACAGGGCAAAGACTCATAAAATGACTTGACAGAATACACGGACCTCAGTCCAAGAGCACGGTCTTAAGAAACAAACAATAAAAAAACTGCTGGCAAAAATTTTTATTCTGAAGAACTGTCTAGAGCTTAGTGCTTCTTTCATGACTAAGCTTGTTCAGCATGTACAGTTAAAGTCTTCATTGGACCTGATTCAATGGGCACGTTCTCAGCTCCTGTGAGTATAACCAGATGCTTGCTTGCAGAACAATAGCAGTGATTTGAGGAGTTACCATTTCTTCTCTGAGCTCAGCTGTGGTCACTGACTACATAAGCACTACACAGCAGTTTGCAGAAAAGCCCTCTTTACACAGAAAATTGGTGAAATAAAGCTTCTTGAGACAGAAACTGATGTCCATAGAGTAACAGTCTAAACTATACTACACACCTGCTTTGCAGACAAACCCCATCTTTATGTTCTTGTACATGTATTACCTTATTCATAAGGCAGAAAAGTCACAGCTAATTTATTAGAAGATAATAACTTAATATGTTCAGGCTAATAAAGCTGGAGTCTTGAGCACAAGTTTAGTCAGAGGTATTTCAAAAACTTTTACTGCCCAGTTAAGTGCTGCCCTAACTTCTAGGAGATCAGTCAGTAGAGGCACTTTTTGTATCTTCCACAGAAGCTCAGCAAAAAGAATGAGAATCAAGAAATCTCATTTCCAAGCGAGCAGTAAGAGATGTTCACTGTGACTGGAGACAGGTAAGAGGCACAGAAAAGTTTTGCATTACACAGAAATCAGCTGGGGCACAAGGACTTGGCACCAACAAATTACAAGAGGCACATCTGTAAAATATTCTGGCATTACAAGTACAGGTGATATACTAGCATCCACCCGCTTCACTATCTCACAAACAGCTGCTGCTCATGCTTGACCTCAATACAAAATAAAACTTAATTGCCCTCCAGATCAGGAAGAAAAGCTTGAGTACTAGCGAGATAATGTTAAACAGTTTTGCAAGCAGAGCAAAAAAAAAAAAAAAAAATTAAATTTCAAGTCATACTTCAGTCCAGCAATGCCCAGCTCTTGCTGTCTCCTCGCTCAGTCGCTGGTTCAGACACTGCAGAACTCATGTGAGTGAGCTGCCTGCGGGACAGCAGAGGCTGCAGAGGTGCTCAGCCGTGGTGTCTGGCTCAGTCTGGGCTGGGCTACATCAGTCACAGCTGTAGCTCAGACAACTCTCTTGCATGGACACAGATTTTGGTGTCATTCCCAAACCAACTTCCCTCACAGACACATCTCCATATGCGGCAGGCACTGGAGGCGATTCTTTCAATAGCAGTGTGTGCAAGACTGAAGCCAACACATTAAGTGGAGCTTTAAGAGAAAGTTAGAACATCTGTATTCACCAAGATTTAAAGCATCCCTATACATTAAAACTTTTCTCTTGCAGAACTGACAGATAAAGCCATCTAGTGGTGGGAGCTTTGACTAAAGCCAAAACCCAAGAATCTAAGTCTTACCAGCCTGAGATTGAAGCATTGTAACTCCTTTTCAGGCTTATTTGTTTTATAAGATTATCAACAGAAGATGTAAACTAGCGATTGAAGAGACATAAGAGCATCCTGTCAATTTTCTGACAAGAAAAAGCCCAGCAGTTAGGTATCATGCCTTACCCTGACTGATGGTTAAGCAGCTTGACACACAATGCTTTACCCTAATGAGGTTACAGAGCAAGCTTGCTTTGCTACAAGGGATTTCAGTCAATAGTTTAATTAACGTTTCTGAGGCTGTCTCAAAGATGTATAGATTAGCTCAACAGAAAAGTGGGGTTGCAAATCTAGACATAATCCCAAACTATGAAATGCAGCTGGACAGTGATAGATAAAACAGAGTATACCCATTAGTTACACAGGTTCATAAGGTACATTGGAAAACTTTGATACATCTTACCTATTTCTCCTGTAAAACAAAAAGGCAGAGGATCAAGCTTGTCTGAGCTGTATCAACATATATGTTATTTCTAGATCCTCCAACAAAAGTTTCGAGAACCAGTCAATAGAGCAATTAATAATGTTTCATCCATTACAATATCCCTCCACTTGGGAACACTGACAAAGCATACACTATTAATTTTATAAGTCTATGTGGTAAGCAGAGGTTTAGCTAGGCTATAAGCTGAAGTAAACTCTTCAGTCATTTGTCTCTCTCATTTCCGACTAATCACACAAATGCGACTGTGGAAAAGGAGTTCTCTAACTTAAAACTTGTTCTAGGTCTCAGCCAGCTCTGTTACTGCCCCACAAAGCTTTTCTCCTGAAAGTGTGGTGTATACATGCAATGGACATTTACTAACAGCAGAAAGTGAGCACTACTTTATGGAGTAGGAGCACTTATGGCTCATGTTTCCCACATCAGCAAAAATATTTACTTGTCTTTAAGGAAAAGGCTTTGATAGCACACCTCAGAACAGACTAGCAAGAGTAAGAAAAAAAAATAAAGAATGCTGAGCAAGTTGTAGAATGTCTCAGTGTACAAGACCAGTCAACCGAAATTCACAGATTAGCATGTTTCTGAAACCTAACTTGCCTACTGGGAAGCAAGATCATTACTTGCTGTAGGCATAGCAGAGCATAAGTGACTGAACAACCTAGCATTTAGCACTGGATAGCAGCAGAAACTCAGCACACTGAAGATCTTTTTGGTTTTGCTATGAACAGCTCTACTTGTAGATAAGATAAAGATAAGTTCTTGACCCTCGTTTGCTCAGGATTTCCGTGCCACCAAAAGCAAGTCTTGCAGTGTCTCATTCATCTCTCAAGGGAAGGTTTTCCCTATTGCTGGTACCTACTCAAGCATGGAGCAACTGAACAGGCTGTGCTACAGAAACAGATGAAACTCATAAAACAGACACTTGCTTCTCTGAGCCAGCCTGGAACCACTCATCCTTTACCTTTATCAGTCTTTTGCCCTGCGTTATCTTCTTCCCCTGCCTCGGCTGTTCCTGCCCAGGCCAGGCTTTCCCTCAGCACAAACTCTGGGCCTTAGCAGCCAAACCCTTCCCACTTAATCGAAACAAGCTGTTCACCTAAGGCTGCACCACAGCTTAGGAACCCTGGCCTGCAGGTCACTCAGCAGTGCCACCTGTGATGCTTCCTGTAGGCTCCTGGCCACTGACCCTGTCCTGTTCCTGAGGATGAAGCCTGCTTTTATAGGCACACAAGTCTTGCATAACAGGGATATGTCAAGCAGGTAATGTGGCTGGAGTAAGCAAAAGTCACAGGGATCAAATAAATGAACTCCTAGCCTGTCGCTCTACAACAGCCTTCCAAAATACAATAACTGTTTGGTTGTAAATCAGGTCTAGTTTTAGCATTGGCACGAGTGGCTGACATTCTCCAACTACAAAAGAGACATGGATCACTGTAGAATACTAAAATGCCTTACTGCAACAAACAAATTATTAATTACTGAACGATTTTAAGAGAATGCAAAATAATCTCTTACTTCTTCAGTTCTCTTTATGGGATTTTCATACTCCCCCCTCTTCTCAAAACTATTGCACATACAGCTTTAAAAGAGATTCTTTTCTCTAAAATCACAGAATAGAAGAGTGACGGCATTTCAGATGGAAACAGTTCTGCTAATATTGAGACCTTGAACAAAGAAAGGCAAGAGCTTCCTGGCTGTATCAACACAGCAACACGTCCAGTGGATTATGGGAGCCAATTATCCCCCAAGCTTCATGGAGAGACACCAAGATGCCTGCAGGATGGAGCACTCATCCTGTCAGCAGATGCTAGAGGAGAGCAGCTTGTTCAGACTGTGGAAGAGATGGTGGTGGTTGTGGGGCAACTAAAAGCAGCCTGCCAGGGTCTGCAGGAGGGGGTGATGCTCATTATGGTGGACAGAAATTCCAATGAGAGGCATTCGGATTGGATATAAGGAAAAAATTCTTTCCCATAAGGACAGTCCAGTATTCAAGACGGCTGCAGAGCCTCTGCTCTTGCGGGATTTCAAGACCCAATTGGATAAAAGCCCGAGTAACCTCATCTGTCCTCACAGATGACCCCACTTTCAGCAGGAGCTTAGATTAGAAAACTCCAGAGATTCCTTCCAACCTGAATTTTGATCCTTCACCATAGGTATAGTTCCCTTCAGTTACTCAATCATAGATCACATCAGCCTACTCACCTTCCTAGTCTGTAACCATGTCCAGAAAAGGGATGAAACACTGGTTTTTTTGATGACAAATACACCTTATCTTTTTTATCTTCCACTTTCACTTCTATCTCCTCCTTATCAAAAACTTTCCGTAGCTCAAAAGGCAGTTCCCTTAAGAAAGAAAACAAAAGGTCAAAAAATAAGTACTATACAGTTTTCAGTATACAAAACAGAGCAATGATTTATATCTGTTCAACATTTGGCCTTTCAAAGATGATGCTTTTAAAAAACAACTTCACAAGTATTCACTAAGACTTAGGTTAAGTGCATGGCATACAAATAACTTCAAGCTCCTGAACAGCAAGTTAACTAGAAAGTGTGTAATAAAAAAAAAACCTATTATGCAAGCTGTTGAATGACGTTCAAATTTACTCTGCAGTTACCACTCTAAACACACGATGTGTAGGAAGCTCAGTGTTGCCGTACACTGCTGCAAAGGGTTCAATTATTTCATCCCCACAGTAAAACAAAAAGAAAAAGGCTTTTAAAGAGCAAGAACTGAGTTTAGACACAATGCATTTAATGACAAACAGATCTCAGCTTCTAAAAATTATATCATCACTAATAAGCTCCACTCTTTAGTGCAGTAGCATCACCTTGTAATGCTTTAATTGCATTAAGCAGAACACAACAATGCCTTTGTCTCTGAGCTCTGATGCAGACAGTACTATTTCGGGTGGTGGGGCTCAGCTGGCACAGGGGCTGTATTAAATGCTTCTCTACCATCAATGATTATGCAGAAACCATCTCGTAATTAGCATCTTCACAGGCAAACAGTGGAATAAAAGTGGCAAACTTTTGATGAATGCAAACAAAGGGCTTTAAACAGTGCAGTTAATTGCTATTACAACTAACACAGGTGACAGCCATACAGGAGAAATAGTGTAAAATTAGTATTTTTGATGGCCTAGCAAAATGTGGAAAAGAAAAATATAATGACTTAGTAATTTCACATGCTTGATAAGGAGGTATTAAATTTCATTATCCATAAAATTATATTCTCCTCTCTATTTGTGTGGGGTGAGGAAACAGACTACAAACTAAAGGCTCAAAATAACACTGGTTGGTATGGTCAAACTCCTTTTTTAAAGCAAGAACTGCAAACACTAGCAGAAATCAGGACAGCATGTCAACTTTTAACACAGGGAAAAATGTAAGATGGCTATTAACACAGGAATGAATGTAAGATTGTTATGTATATACACAATAGCAAGCTTGTACTTGGGAAAATGTCAGAAATTTAAGACTGATCAGAGTTTCTTGATGCTACATAGAACATCTGTGCCCATTTAAGGCTTTTCATCAACAAAAAGAAAACAAAGACCATAAAACCAGAAGTGCTCAACCCCTCGTGCATTGAGTTCATTAGTCAAAATACCATTTGATATGTAGCTCTTATTGGGCACTGATTTATTCTTTATTTCATTGTGCACCTGCTGTGCCCCCTGCCAACATGGGCTTTTATCTATTCATCAGCAACTGTACAACTACTGCCACTGAGAGCTGTGCTAAACCTGTTGATGTTCCAACAGCCATTAGCACCGCAGGAACGAGACCGGCAGGGCCTGCGCTCCTACAGGGACACTGCAGTGCAGCAAAGCCATGTAAAAAATTTAGAGCATAAGCTAAGTGCTACCCAAAGCACATTAACTCAGGCTGGTTAAGAACACAAAACTCGCTTACCCCTTTTTAATGGACTCCAAGAACTGCTGGTTTGCACCATCAGTGTAGCTCCGAAGCTCACCGTCATTTACCGTAAACCCATTTTTCCAGAGTTTAATGATTACATCAACCTACAGAGTAAGAACAATTCTCATTATAACACTGATGTAAAAGAAGCTTGGTATAGCCACATACCCTGTGATTATAAATCATCCACTTCATGGACTAAAAATACTGAGAGCAGGCTCACTGTAATCTGCCTTGGCCCTGTGCCAACAGGCACAGCAACTGCAAGGGGTAAGTGACATTTCTAAGTATCTTGTGTCAATCAGGGTTAGAAACAAACCTTCCCCCAATCATTTTGGCTTCCTAGGTCAAGAATACGCCTTCAATTCAGCAGAGGGAAAAAAAAAAAAAAAAAAGAAGCGGGACTATCCCAGCCAGCTGCAACTCTTCAAGAGCTAATTTGAGAGCACACACGCCTGGCGTTGGAACACCAACTGCCAGAATAGTCCAGCTGGGGATTTATTAGGGTAAAGCCTTGTTCCGATCATTCAGGAGGATTTTCTCAAAGTAAAGGCATTGAGACAATGCATGCAGAAGCCTTTCACTCAGGAAAGGAAGCAAGTAGCAGAAAATTTACTTTCAGACAGTCATACACTCACGTTACCCCGGAATTCCTGGGTTTATCAAAACCTTGGTGGTTAGGGGAATGAAAAACTAAATTCTCAGTAATTCCTTAACTTTGCCAGAAATCATCCACTACTCCAAATTGTAGCCTTTGCAATGTTTACTGAAATCTCTCCAACTGTAAGATGGATATTTGGGATTGTATTTTCATATTAATGCATCATGCCATTTAAGGAAGCATTTGGTTATCCACGTCTGATCCCTGTAGTAACATTGTTTTGACAGATACTCAGCCACAGATGAGGTATAGAAAAATACAGAATTCACCTCAGCTGGAAATTAGTTTGAACTAGACTTGATAGATAGACCTGACAACTTTGTGGTTTTTTTGTTTTTGTGTTTTTTTTCAGTTTGACTTGTTAGGCGATTGCTACATAAATAAACAGCATGTGCAAACTGCTGAATAAAATTCCTTCTTTTTCCGTTGGGTAATCTGTCAAAAGAAGTAGACAGTACTCAGCAAGATTAGATTCCATCAAAAACTCTTGTGTCTCATGGCACCAATGCATATGGAAAGAGTTCTAATTACGGGAAAGTTCCTCTACAGTGAGCCAGTATGCAAATTTAACATGGACTAATTATTCCACACCAACTTCCCATTTAAGCATTGACACAACTAATGCCATGGAACACTATTTCAGGACTGCAATTTAAGATATTGCTCCTGACATTTCACTTCTTCCAGGGTCAGCTAAGGATCCATGAACATAATTTCTAGCAATGCCCACTCCAAATTTCTTCTTGTCATCTTTGTTCTACATGGCCTTTTCTCCCTCCCCTTACCAGTCCTTGATGAGTAACAGAAAAACACGAAAAGGACAGAATCACTGAGATGCAAACCCACACTGAACATCCCACTACAACCATAATTATATGAATAAGAGCAAATGAAAAATATTTGGGCTATGCCTCTGCATAAAAAAGCTGCAGCTCTTTAAATAACTTCTTATGTAACAGTACTTGTCATTCCTTGAACTCCTGCTCACCTCACTCTCCTTACTAATAACGCAGAAGTGCATTAGCCAATGCCAGCATCAGTTCTAGAATGACTCTAAACCCATTATAAAGCAGTAAGAGCCAAAAGCCCAGCAGCAAAAGCCTGGCTGACTGGGAGACGGGAGGCTGTTCCTACAGCTCTCTGAATTCTGTGTGCATTTTTTTACTGATGTACTGGAAAAGACCGCTGGACTTCTGGTATCTGTTTTCCAGAATACTCCTGGAGTGCTGTTATATCAAACCTGAGTATTTTTTCTTCACTGCCTACCTGGTTCTTGACTGTAGTTGGGGGCACACACATAGCACCAACCTTCTGAGCTTCTTCAAATAGGTTATCTACAAAGTAGTCACAATTTTGTTCTGTACCGTTCAAAATCTGATCGTCAGTTCCTGATTTACACATCCTGCAGAACAAAGAAGAAAAAGTGACTCCTCAGAAGACACATTAGAAGACAAGTAGGTACCTCAGAAGCTCAGTACCAAGAAGTATAGCACATTCCCCTGCACCCAGCTTACTCAGCTGCTACAAAACATCAGGTCAGCTTTGCATTGTGCCTCTTCTATAAACTTCTAACCAATCTCTAACTGCTAACTATTTCCACTTCAAAAGCACAAGCTAAAGAACGTCATCAGAAAAGATCAACTAATCTACGCAAAGCTTCTAAACTTGGTATCAGAGCAAGGAATGCAAGTTAGATGACTCATACTTCTAATCATCATACACCTAGCTGCACACCAAAGAAGGGCTTTCCTTAAAGCATTTCCATGATACAAGCTTGGGTTCCTTCACCATAAAGTTTAAAAAATACAAGGAAATTGCCCGAGGATTTACTCCTCTACCCTGACTCGAACCTCTCCATTCCCAGCACCATCCCATAACCACCATTACTGTTTTGGAAAGTGCATTAGGGAAACTCAAGTGACTCAACACCACTGGAGCACACTGAAGAAATGCAACAGAAGCCTTCAACACTGTGGAGACTGCCAGGGTATTAAAAAAAATGCATCAACCACATCTTTTTATAGAACATTGTATATGCGACAGCTGCTCCTGTTTTATTTTCACCAATCAAAATGCAGAAATATGCAACCTGAATGAATGATTATCTCAGTATAGGTTCTTCGCATAGTAAGAAGATTATGCAGCTTTTCATAAACATTGCAGGAGTTACTCCTACTGGAGATTTAGAAAAGTCTATTTTAAGCAATTCAGAAAATAAAAATCCCAGCTCTTGGAAAAATATCCAATTTTACATAAAACTCTGCACTGAATTCAAGAGCAGTAATGCTTACTGGAATCGTAATTAGATGTATTTGCATAAAATGGAATTGTTTGCAATGCATCTATGCAACACTAAGAATCCCTGGAGAGTAACATCTTTAACAAAAGAAAACCTCAACTTTAAAGAAGAAATTTCAAAAGTATGCCGTCCCCATTTTAGTTTTCTAATAGAACAAAAGAAACTTGAAGCATTAATGTAGGTATTCACTACGCTTTACCTCAGAAACAGAACTGGAAAAGCAAACACCTCCATATCAGATGCAGAGCTGAACAGTGAGTTAGCACTTTGAAAGGCTGCCTTGCTATTTTAAATCAAAAATATTTACACAGCTTCTTACATCTAGGAAACATTTCTGGTATATGAAAAATCTTTCAGCAAAACAATAGGATTTTTTTTAAACTTTCGGTATATGTGGAGCAGACGAATACAGTAAAAATACTGTATCTTAGAATTTAACATAAAGTTTGAAAAGTAACGACAGTACACATAAACAGCAGTGGGAAAGGAAGAGTAAAAATGGGGAGGGGAGAACTGGCACCTACCATTCTTTCTTTACAGTTTTGATATTGTCCATGTCTTTCATTCTGGTTCTTCCCCTAATTAAAAAAAGAAAATCGTTTAAAACCAAACCAAAACAAAATGCCTATCACACTTTGCTTCCTTTTGTAGCTGAAGCACTCTATAAATTTTTTCCTGTGTTGATAATACATTTAACCAGAATCCTCAACCTCCCCCCCACCAAGTCTCCAGATGGTTCTTTGTTTTCCTGCAGTTTCTAATTTAATGACACATGAACCATGCATCTGCTCCAGACGTTCAGAACCAAGGTTACTTTTTCATAGATGTACAAAATACCTTCCACAATAATAACAATGTGATGTGAAAATACATGCCCATACTTCTGTAAAGGGAAGGAAAAATATCACATTACTTTCCTGAGTGGCATGGTTTAAACTTCCCTGATTTTACACAGCATTATGAGATGGTTGCAGAAAAACTGCACTGCCACTGCAGGCATTCAAGTGACCTTCACCTTAACTGTGCATTACTTAAAGGGGCAAGATTTGCCAGGCTGCCCTTCCTACCTTACCTCAAAACACTGTTGCAGCAACTCAGAAACCGAATTATCATTTCTGGCCTACTGTTAGCTAGCATGAAAATCCTGGATTTTTAAGTACTAAATATGATACACGATTAGGCTGCTGAGTCAAAAGAAGTGAAGAATCCCACACTGATCTCATTATAGTCACTTCTGAATGCTCTGAAAAAAGTCACAGAAAGTCACCAAAAGCCAGAAGCTCCCAAAAACATCCTTAAAACATAAAACCACTCTAAAATAGGAAAAACCCACAGGAAAATCAAAATTTTAAGTTCCAACCATGTTCAGGGAGCCATCCCTGACAACCATGGGTTACACAGATGATGGTCTGCTCCTGGCAGGTTCAGGACTAAGTTATGACATCGAATGTGGCTTTTAGAGAGCATCAAACTAAGCAGTGACAGCCATCACACTCCTGAACAAAGTGGTACGCACAGCACTACTAATACAAGTTTTAAGTGATCTTGAGAACTTATTTAACAAGATGTGGAGTTTAGGGGAAAACAACATTCACTGCAGCATTAACCAAAAAACCCCCACCACACGCAGTACTAATTCATGCTCCATGGGACTTTAATACTGGTATTCTTTCAACTTGAAAGTTAGAATCCATGTGAGCCACACTCTGTAGAAAAATATATCAGCCTCCGAAAAACCCTACAATGGTCAACCTTAAATTTAACTGGTGCTGTTATGCATTAAGTCAGAACATATGTTGCACACCTTTGACATGTCATACAAGATGAGGTATAGGTTTTTTTCCCCACAAATATTCTGCCAGAGCCCTACATCTATCAGGCAAGCCTGTGCTGGTGCATGATGACGTTATATGCATATCTGTTCGTTGCTCTTGGAACTTTGTACTGCACTTGGAAGAAAACAACTCTCAGTATTAAGTGAGCAGAGTGAAATCAGAATGCTTAAAAAGTGTAATCTTTTCAAACTTCTCTCAAATTCAGTTTTAACATACTCTGGCACGAAGGTTTTTTTTGTGTTTAGCCCAAAGTAATTCTTTGCGGTTTGTGTTAATGTGCTTATCTTCTAATCTTTCACTCCAGTAGGCTACTCCCCAAAGCAACAAGAGCCACCTCCTGCCATCTGCTTTTGTTGATCCTCTGTGACTTGTCATCAGAGCTGTTAAAAAGAAACAGACACAATGAAGCAGCTCTTCAAATTAGCTCTTTGGCTACATTAGGCTGGCCTCAAATGTGCATGAATAGTATTCAAAACTGGTCAGCTGTGAAAGCTGCTGTTCCCTCTGAAGTACAACAGCAATTACACTTAGAAGAAATGTTTGTGTTAATCTCTCTAGGTGAAGAATCATCCTATACAGCATACTGATATTTATTATGGCCAAAAGCCACTAGGACACAGTGATCAGAACACACTGCAAGCACTTTAGCTCAGCACGTCAACCCAGCCAGCACAAACCACCTCCTCTCACCAACTTCTGACAGATATCCCTAGTTGCCACTTAAAATGCCAAGAATTTTAGTACGTAATTTTTGCGTCAGTGGCAAAAAGTACCTCAGAACTGAACTACCACCTCCAGAAACTAAATTTAAAACATGGGAAGAAGCTGCAAATGCCAGCAGCCCACCACAGCTACATCTATTAACTGGGGTTAGGGTACTCCTGGCCATTCCCACACAGCTCCAGGGACCTTCCAGCCCCATGAAGATGGACCACTGACCCAGCAGTGGCCTTTCACAGCCAGGGCTTCCAAACAGGTAGCCCTCAATAGGCCTATTTGTTTTGGCAAATAGTTTTATGGTCAATACTGTTGAGCCCACACTTCCAGTTATTTTAACACAAGAAAAACAAGACAGAAACTACCTGTGAGGCTCTCCTTGCTGTGAAGGGCAGAAATACCCACAGAAGCACATGCAGCCCCCTCCCCTGCCAGCCTGCTAACCCCTTACTAACTTTGGCAGAACAAACTCCTCCAGTTGAGAGCTGCTCGCAGCAGTCTGCCCCTGCACCACACAGAAATTACAGCTGAAAATTGCACTGTACCGTGCCACAGAGAGATGGGAGGCTACAGAGAAATGGCAAGTACAAATTAATAGTGAGATGAGCATCAAACCTAATGGCCTGAACGTGACTGATGTGCTCAGGTACAAACCACAGCATTCATGCTTCCTCTCCAGCTGGCTAAAGGAGCTGTGCACTCGGAAAGAAACCTGTCCCCAACCTTGATGTCCAGATGTTAGAAAGATAAGCTACTTGTCTGTCAATAGAACTGCCTTGTTAAGGTTTAGGACTTGACATGCTTCAGCGATCTCAGACCTAGGGGGAGGTTAACAAAGCCTGAGAAGAAGGATGTACCACTGATAGTGGGCACAAAGAATGCAGAATTTGCAGGCCACAAGGACATTGGGCAAAATTTCCATGATAAGGAAGAAATTAATAAAGCCAGCTCAGCAATTATGTTGAAATCACTTCCAAGTGGGTAAAAGGTAATTCCAGCAGAGCGAAATCGTGACCAGTAACTCACAGACCACCAACTCATGAAAACCACCTATCCAAAAGAAGAGAAAGACTAAGCAGGCAGGCTACTTAGCATAAGAAGCACAGGAATAATTTAACCAATAAAAGACAGAATACTCATCAATAAGAAAACTATGTAAACTTGTAGCTAGAGAACATTAATGCCTATGTTTGCTAACATGTGTAATAACGAAAAGTTTTGACAGTCGTCGTGCTGGCTTTGTGGATTTACCACCCAGCCCTTCCTTCTGCTCAGAACAGCAAATAAATCAAGTACCTTGGCCCTGGGTGTGGATTAGCCTCATGCACAGCAGGTCAAAGAAGCTATTTTGGGACAACCCCGCGGCTGCGACACCTGAACTCACCCGCACCCCGAGAGCCAGGCCGGGCACCCGCTCCGCGCCTCCCGCCGGTGCCAAACCCGCCCGCCG